>JAJEJO010000707.1:613546-716881 GCA_020662805.1 Glaucomys volans | reverse complement strand
GTCAACTTGCTTCCTAAAGTAAACCTTGCCATTGCACTTCCATTAAGGAGTCAGTAGCTTTCCTCTTTATTGTGTGTATTTTAGATTATTCTGTATTTTAAATCACTTTGCACTGAAATCAATCTATCAACATATCTGTGTGCTTCTCAGAGGAGGGAGACCTCTTTCATTTTTTTAGAGACCCAGTATATAGCATAATGCTGTTCATATCATTTGCCCTCAAAAATGTTATTTGAATATATAAGCAATTGAATGAGAGAATACTAGTTATATTTCTCTCACTCTCTCTCTTTTTCAGTTACAGTTCTCACACATGGTTATTAAGTTTCCAAAGCAGATAGATTCTTCTCAATTGGGAATAGAAAGTACAAGTCTTTCAGAGCCCACTGAGATATAACTGAAGAGTCTGGCACCCACCCAAAGTGATGATTATGCATAATGAACAAGAAGGTTGTCCATGATTAATAGAACATTAAAATATTTCTTAACACTAATTATATGATAATAATTTTATATATTTTGCCTTTTTTTAATTCTTCCATTTACATTTTCAGTTTGTTTTTACATTTTTATGAGAAAATTGAAACTTGGCAAGGTAAGTAATTTTGCTGAAGTCATGTTGTGGAACTCAGGTACTACCTCACATCTCATTAACAGAGCTTGTCCATGTGTCACTAAACTATGCCCCCTCCCACGTTGAGCAGGTTCTTGCCTCAGCCATGCACTGATGGTTTGCCCAGGTGGTTGTCAGAGGATTATAATCATGGGGTCCACAGGTTTCATAGCATCTTCTCTTGGTGCCACTCATGCTAAGTGATTTCCATGATGGAGATGGTGCAACATAGCCCCTGTGGAGGACACAGGCAAGCAATTACTGGCTACTAATGCATCTTTAAAGGCAGGATTTGTCCCATTCTGCACTTCAGGCCAAGTTTTGCTGCGCTGTTCTGAATGATCTAGCAATGCCTGGATTTTAGACTTAAGAAAACCATGTGGATAATTTACTGGCTTTAGCTACAATCTGATTATACCTAAAAATTAGAAGGTCATCAGAGAAAAACAAGAAAATAAATTTCTCTGTGAGGGAATTGTGACTAAAGTAATTTTTCCTGATACATTGATGAATGTTGTATGGTAGGTGAAAAAGTGGCAGATGGCATTTTTTATATCCTTAATTTATTGACCCAAGTGCCCTCCAGCCTCCAAAGCACCTTCATCTGACAGAAATTAAACAAAATTTCAAAGAAAAGGGCAACACAAGACAGGAGCTATTTCCAGTGCTGAAATAGAACAGGAACCATAACAATAAACAGAAAAATCCTTCCAACAAAGCACACAATAAATAAAACATCAAAAGCACAAACAGAAGAACTCAATTAAAGTAGAAAAGTTTTTCAGCCTATCCCTGAAGGACATAAATATTATTATTTATTATTTATACAGTGCTCTAGGTGCACATGCCATTATACACCAGGTTGAATATCACATGAGAAATGAAACACAGTGTCCTATAGGGCCTCTGATTTAGGGATACATTGAGAGTACCCCATAAAAAGAAAGAAAAATACTGAAAACAGTTCCATGAGCCACTTTTTAGAGAAGACAGTTTCTAGCAAGTTTGTCATTGAAGAGAAGTTCAAGGTCAGTTCATATATGAATGTTTGCATGAATGACTACCTATCACATGCTGAACAAAATATGGAATTGGGTAGGAAAGACAAAATGGTTAGAATTTTCCAGTGGTGGCCTACTGATTACCAACCTTATCATTTTCAGCATTAGTCATCTGAGGGATAAAACATGAAATGTTTTCTGAGCCATGCCTGGAGGCCTGATGCAGAGCATTCCAGCAATCCTGTGAGCACCTCAATTCCTATGTAAGAATGAATCTCTGTTAGCCTAACATGTATGAAGCCAAGGGCTTGACCCCCTGCATGGCAAAGAAGAAAAAATAAAGTATTTCTTTGGGTTTAAAATACCTTGAGTGGTTTCTGTTTGCTGTCCTGAATAAAGACGTATATCTTAGAAATATCTTATGACTAACACTACTATAATTCACTCCTTTTCTTTCATGTTGAAAATGTTATTTTAAAAATGTCAACACTTAAAATATACCACAAAATATACCACAATTTTCATAAGTTTGGATGTTGTTTGTCCCCCAAAGTCTCCTGTGCTCAAAGTGATTTTGAGATGGTAGAACTTCTAAGAGGTGGGACTTGGTGCAAAATCATTAAGTCTTTGGAAGGGCTCCCCTCATAAGAGATTAATGCTGATCTCTGGGAATGAGTTAGCTCTGAACTCAGTAGACTATAATGAAAGGCCATTGTTTTAGTTAGCTTTTATGCTGCTGTGACTAAAGAATCCAACCAGCACAATTGTAGAGGAGGAAAAGTTTATTTGAGGGCTCACAGTTTCAGAGGTCTCAGTCCTTAGAAGTCCAGCACCATGCCTCAGGGCTCCAGGTAAGGCTAAACATTATAGCGGAAGAGTGTGGCAGAGGGAAGCAGCTCACATGGTGATCGGGAAGCAGAGAGAGACTCCACTCTCCAGATACAAAATAAATACTCCATGGCCACACCCCCAATAAACCAATTCCTCCAGTCACACCTGACCTGCCTCCATTTATTCCCATCAGGGATTAGCTCACTGATTAGGTTAGGACACTTATAACCCAATCATTTCTCCTCTGAACCTTCTTGCATTGTCTCATATGTGAGATTTTGGAGAATACTTCACATTCAAGCAATAGCAACCATCCTATATGATTGACTTTCCTGCACATGGCCATTTCCCTTCCTATTTCTCTGCAAGGTTGTGGTTCAGTCTCAAGGGGGCCCTCACCAGAGAAATAGATGGGGCCACCAGAATTTAGAGTCAGCCTCCAAAAGTGAGTGCTAAAGGAACCTCTTTTCATTTTAAAGTAATCACCTTAGGAATTTTGTTATAGCAACAGAAAATGGACTAATTTCCTACTCCTGGCTTAAAAATACCCCCATTTCCTACCATATGAGCATACTCAAAAATGGCTGCAAACAGAAGTCTTTCCTCTTACTTAAGGAAAAGAATACGAGAAAATAAGCACATAATATGTCAAAGGTACTGTATCTTCTGTTTAAAGAAAAACTTATTCAAATAATTTGAAAATCTTTAATTGAACAATAATTAGAGAAACACCAGATGAATAGTAGTAAAGTATCTCCTAAGTAGACCATTAGCAATTATTACAAAGAGGAATTTTGGCTTCAGAGGCAGTGTTGGAATTGTTTTTGACATGATGTTTCATAACATATCATATTCATCCATTATAATGTCAGTAAGAATAGGCTAATCAAATAATAATGAAGAGCAGACACTTCCCTAACCATTTAATTCTTTTAATATTTCAATATTTAAAAAATGAAAAAAGTCCATAGCTATTGTGAATAATATAAGCTCTACTTTAGATAATGACACAAGTATCTGACCTTACAAAGTTTTGCACATTTTCAAAACAACTGAGATATTAAATTGTTTCATTTTAAATACCCTGTAATATTTTGATCTTTTAAATACTGTGTACCCTGTAGTAACTCCACCAATGATGCAAGACTCATAATGAAAGTCTCCTGTTTAGCTTATTTTATGGTCAGTAAATAATGTTTATGAGGGAAGATCTAGTACATTTCAACAACTATTATGTATTTTATAAACAAATGTGGTGAGAAGTGGTAATGAGATGCTCTCTTGGTATAATGTCAAAGGATAAGGCAAAGATTTATACCAAGAAAAATAAATTAGATAAATCATTTAACCTCCCTGAACTACAGTTTCCATTTCTGAAAATGGGAACATAACTATTTCTTTGTGTGGCTATGATTACATGTGACAGTGCACATATACATTATTCAAGAAGCACAAAGATTTTACAAACAGAGATATGTCAACTAAGACTGCCGTGATTCAGGACAGCCGTATTTGAAACAGAGAGCTAACTCTATCCATGGAAATAGTCTAGCAGTGCATGAAGAACTGCCATGCAAGCTAAAGACAGGATGATTTTAATTTGGTGAAGGTATTCAAGTTCCCTTCCAATATTAATAGTGGATGAATACTTCAAAGATGTATACCAAATGCTATCAGAACTATTTTTTTCATTTTTCTACTTCTCCTTATTCGATGCCAATTAGTTATTTCATAAACAGGCAAATAAAGAAAAGCATGCAGATTAAAGGGAAAAAATGCTTTCAGAGGTCCTATTCTTCTTTTAAAATAAACAATAAAATAAAACAACAAATTCTTTTTATTTTTTTTTTTACAAGATATGATTCTAAAAATCCAGATGAATTGATCCTTAGATAACAAAATTCTAAATCAGTTAGGGTAGTCTATTAGATTTATAAGAGAGAATAAAGGTTTGAAGTGAATATTTCAATTTTCAGAGTTCTGTGAAATCACTGAAATGAGGTGATATTTGTTCTTATAAGATTTTAAAAAGAAAACAATTTCCATTTGATCCAGGCTAATGGGAATCACATAACCTGAATTATAGGGCAGGAATGAGAAGAGAATTCAAAACTAATTCAAATGCTTATATTTCTTTTGATTAGAACAGGTGGAGAAGCCAATCTGGAACAAAGTGTTAAGAAAAGTAAGATGAAGAAATAGTCATGAAAAAGGAAATGGTTGAGTTATAGACAGTTTTGCTGGAGTTGGACAACCTAGAATTATACTTATGAGTTTATCATTGTCAACAAATAATTTTTCTAAGTGCAAATTGCATGCAGGCCATGGGAGTCCTACTATGAGAAATTAGTAGAGGTAAGCAACAAAATTAGTGAAACCAAGACAAACACCATAGAAATTCAGAGAGGAGAGAACACTGTGGCCTATGAAATGAGGAAAGATGTATGGACATGTCAAATTAACTTGATATTCAAATCATAAGATCCATCATTTTTTGAGTAAATCTATTTGTTAGAAAGGGGCATTCAGGAATTGGAGAACTTAGTAAAATGTTGAGGGTTCTCTGTGAGAAAAATTATTCAAAATTAGAAAAAAAAAAGGGAGACAAACCTGTGATACAACACTAGACACAATATTTTTAAGAATTAACTGTCTGACCCACCTACAAAGTAAATAGATATGCTGCCTTTTATTTAAGAAGTTAATTACCTTGTAATATTTTATGTCAAGAGAAGAGGAAGGTTAATTTCAATTTTCCTGTTGCAACACTTTACATTTGATTTCATTAATATTAGTTTAGTAAAACATGTTTCAGCATATCAATTCATTATTGGTTGCACTCTGAAATTATTTTAGGATAGTTATCAATTTTGGAAAGTATAGATTTCAATCCCCAGCAGCATGGAAAAAAAAGGACTTAGGGTTTTTTCAATGAAGCCCTTCATGATTGCTCCAGCCCTTATCACCATTCTCACCACTAGAAACTTCTTTACGACATCTCTTGTACTATTATTTTGTTAGTCTTGCTTTCATGTCTTATACCTCTTTCTAGGGAGTAAACCCTCTGAAAGAATTTATATTTTGTATTTTCATCTTACATATTGTGGAAGCTCAGTGTTTGTGAAATATTGCCCTCCTGCAATGGTTTTATTTTAGGCACCTACCAAGTGAATGACTCACATCAGTGACATTGTAATAAATATGTTTTGCAGTTTGAAAAAATATTTTTTGGAAAGTAGTCCATCAATTCTTTGTCAGATATGACCTGTTTGATATCAAGTACTTGCTCTTTGAATGGAAGACAACATTTAAAAATTGTGGTCAATAGCCTCACTTTAGTGGCATATGTAAGTTATATATAATCTTCAACAGTGTAACCCTTCCATGTCTAATCAGCAGAAATTTAAATATTTTCCCAAGTATTTTCTAAATCTACTTCTCCTTATTACTTAGCAGGCATATTCCAGGAAATATTCTCATAGGAATAGCTAAATGGAACTACTATTTTTGGAAGTAACTGAATTACATAAAAATATCCCACTAACACTCCATCATCTCAATTTCCTTACAGATGGCCACTCTGCTTTCCTGTGAAATTAGGAAGACACCATCATCTTAAATAATGAGGTAAAATACCTTTTCCTACAAATTAAAATAGATGATAGATAAATAGATAAATGATAAATAGGCCTATGTTCATATGAACACATTATATTTCAGGGTCTTGGAAGCTGCTCATGGCTGAGTGCTTCTCAAATTTAACTTTCATGTCTTCATAGAAAATCTACTTCTATTGCCAAAAAATGTTTCAGGAATTTTCTAATATGAGTTCAGTTATGTCAAACTGCTTCTTGTTCATTGCAAGCTAGACCTTATTTCTGAAACATATTTCAATTCCTTCCTCCCAGTTCTGCCTGCATTTTGTATTCCTCTGGTATTCTCCCTCTGCCCTAACATACTCACACTCCTCTCTCTCTTCTCTCCTCTCTCCCACCACTCTCACACCAGTATGAACACCCTAGACAACATGCCCTTTGACCCATTCACTCCACCTCACCCTAAGTATCTATGTATCTTATGCATGCCACCTCATCCTATGCATCAATTTCTCTAAGGAGTACACCCTCAGTTCCCAAATCCCAGTTAGGAACACTTCTTGTGTCCTCTTGACACAATTCTTTCTTTACACTATGCCAAAAAATCCTATGTGTTCATCTGCATCCTTCACCATTATATTTCCTATGATGGCAGGATCCTCCTATGTTGTGTTCAGAGATTAATATTCAGAACCAAATAGAACTCTAGGATTAAAAGTGATTTAGGTAAATATTCACTAACTGCGTGACTAGATGGGAGAAAGAAATTCTAAATGAAATTAGGTGGACTAGTATTTAACTAACACAAATCCCCAAAACCTTGATTATGTGGAAAAAGAAACTGATACAGACAAATAGAATGAGCTCATAAATTAAAACTATGTTATCATGAGAAAAATAACAAATAATTGTGAAAAATAATTCTAGAATATGCTATTGTGCATAAAGTAAATGTTAATGAAAATGTAGCATACCAAAGTTATTATCTTCCTGAAATTCTGGAAGACAGACAGACATAGTCTACAAGGGAAATGCAATTAGACTCACATTTATTTAATGTGATGGATACTGATACCTGGATAGCATTGATAGTGCTCTGTATGGCTTGTGATTTTCAGGTTATTCCATTATGAAAAAGGAGTTAAACAGAGATGAAGCTGGAAATCTGCCTAGAAAATTTTCATGTAGATAAAGATCAAACCATGATAAAAAAATATGGAGTTTTTATGTTCAGGTCATAAGATAATAGTTGCTGTAAAGAATAATTACTTTGATTTCCTTTTTCCTGCCTGTCATTTAAAATGTAGAAAGTATTAGCATTTTTCTGAAAAGTTATGATATGTAACAGTGGTCTTATGTATTAATGGACTAATCAAACTTGTTTGCATAGGTTTTTAAAGTGTTGATAAAATGTGTATTTTGAATCTTAACACTCAAGCCACATCATTTGTTTTAAACATTTTCAGATATAGAAATGTATTATTGATAAAGTATGCTAGAAAAGTTTACACAGTTTCATAAAGATTAATTTTTCATGCAAAGAATCAAAATAATTAATGAATAACTATATCGGAGGGTTGCAAATGAGTTAATTAGTGTTAAAGGAATGATCAATGAATTCTTCCCTGGACATTAGTGAAAGAGCAAGTATCAGTTTGAAAAAAAATCACCACTGGTCAAGGAAAAACATCATGATACAAAAAAAAGGAAGAAGAAAGAAAAGAGGAAGAAAAATTTGTGTAAATTCAATTCATACTCTATTTACACCATGATTAAAGCTTGGGGTGGGGCAGGAACCTATTCCTGACTCATTTTCCTAATTCCAGAATTTGGTATTATAATGTCTTAAGGATTAGGTAATAATGTTATTATCCATTCTGTTACACTGTGTGAAATTATGTTGGCCTAGAGCTAGGTTGAAAAATCACAGACCTGTGAATGTGACTATAATCTAGCTCTGTAAGGGCCTTTTTATTCATTCAAATCTGTGTGCTCAAATTTGAGTTCATATCATACTCCTGAGATGTTTTTTAATGAATGTGCTAACCTGAAGGGTGAATCTTCAAAACACTGCTGAGGCAACATGTACCCAAAATGCAATAAACTAACTGATTTTGTAGGTGCTGCACCCATGCAGGATTTTGAAAATTCACCCTGAAGTCTAGAATATTTTGTTTGTAAGAATCTCAGCTTTAATATGGATACCTGGAGATAAGAAAACAGTAAGAAGCAAGTCTAATAGAAGTTAAATTTTACTGCAGGATTGCATTAAGTAGAAGAGCCATACAGAAATAGTTTTAGAGTTTCATTCCAGCCTGTGTGACAAATATCAAATGCTTCATCATCTGTGTTTCAGTGACTTGGGAGTGCAGAGTACATCTTGCAGAATGCCACTTACGTAGGCTAACTAATGTAGGTGATGTATTATTCTCAGAAATGAAAAGCCATAGCCCTAAGGGCAGCCCAGAAGTGAATGACCTAATCATTTTGGAAAGTCTTACCTGTGTCTCAAATCTCTAAAATTCTAATGGTTCTTCAACCTCAAAATTGATAGAACAGTGCTTTTGTAGGCTTTCTGTGTAGAATGCAGTATTGTGGGATAATTTTGCCTTGTTGAGGTACCTCTAATGGTACTACTTTAAGGATCATGGGGAAAGTCAAAGTAAAAGTGAATTAAAGTCAACTTTTTCATTGGCACCTCAATTGTGGTGGTTGTTTAATGCTCCTTTGAAACTCAGAATACATATTAAACAGCCCTGTCAGCTGCACACATCCTATATTTCTATTGCATTTGTGGTCAGTCATGAAACAGCATGCTTTGTATTGGCATATCAATACATAACAAGTTAAACTGATTTGTACTAGACAAATCTAACTTGAGCTCAAATAATCTATTTCTACAATCAAATAAGAATAACTGAAATATCAATTTATCTTTTCTGAGGAGAATTATGGGACACATTAGTCGCAGTAGCCTCTCTTAATTTTGCTTACATAAGAAAAATACATACACCAAATACTGCAGCATCAACCTTGCCTTTTTTAACTTGCACAATCCAAAAAGTTTAGTACTCTGGCTAACTAAACAACACAGCAGAAATAAAAATAAATAATGGCAATCATAGGCAATGTCATAAGATGGTGGAAAACTATAACACATTCAGATTTTGAACTTCTAAGTTAACTATATGATAATTATATGATCAAATATTGTATAAAAATTATTCTAAAGACGAAGATGAGGCTGTTCTCTTCTAGGTGCATCTAAGTCCTAGACTGTGATTTTCTGAGACAATTTTAATATATTTTGCTGAATTACAGCACTCCTGTAGTACCCACAGGGAATACATTCCAAGATCCCCAGCAGAAGCCTGAAACTGCATGTAGTACCAAAACCCAATTACATAACACCTTTTCCATCCACACTGAGCATTTAACACACATTGTGGCTGTAACTTTTGCTTTCTGAGATATGATAGCAAAACTAGCACAACATTCTCTTTTCTTCTTTTCTTCTCATTCTCTTTCTTCTCTTCCTCTTCCTCTTCCTCCTCCTTGTTTCCTTCTTCACAATTTCGGGTAGAGTCATTCTTACCTTAACTCTTGGCAATCCTGAAATGTGATTTTTGCCTTTCCTCATAATATAAAGAACTTGTATCATTTTATTTAAAGGAGAAGCACTCCACAGCTTCTCCTTGGCATATTCTAATGGGCAGCACCACTGCTCTTGTGCTTTGGGGTATTTATTAAATAATGTAAGTGTTATTAAACACAGGCACTGTGATACCAAACACTGTGTGTTTAATAACTGAGAGGGCTGCTAAATGACTAAAAGCGGGTAGCGTATAGAGTATATATGATGGTCTAAGGGATGATTCTCGTTGCAGTTGGGACAGAGGAGAATGGAGTGAGAGTTCATCATGCTACTCAGAATTACAGGCAGCTTAGAACTTGAGCATTGTTAATTTTTGAAATTTTCCATTTACTATTTTCGGACTGCAGTAGAACTTGAGTAGCTGAAATCACAGAAAGCAAAATTATAGATAAAGGGTGACTACTATAACTACTTCTTTATAGCTTTCCAAACCATGGTTCTATAGGCTATTCTAAGAACTAAATTAGTATTGTTGTGTTGTAGACATTACTCTGTTCACCATGTAGTTCTGTGGCAAGCCATTTGCAAAGTGCCCAGAGTGAGAGTAATAAACAGAAGTGACCATGTGCCACTTCCTGTTTGGGTGGAGAATTCTCCCTCCAGCATGATCTTCAAGATGGTGCTACTCTGTCATCATCCTAAACTCTCAGAGACAATATGAGTGAAGTTCCTCTGCTCACCATGTTGGACAGAACAGGAGCGAAAATTAAAACATGGAGGGTGTGAGACACTGAAAACGAGGTATGCCATAATATTAAAGTAATATAATATTCCAACAGATATATGTTCGAATTTCAGTGAAACACCCCTGGGAAGAGCAAACTATTAAGTGTGTGGGGCCTGTAACAAAATAAATTAACAATATATGGCATCTAGGAAATGAAACAATAGCCAATATTACCATAAAAATATTACTTATGACCATTTCTATTGCATTTTTTCTTTATATTTCTCCTGAAAATATGTAGATGGTTAGCAGAAAATAGATACTTCTTAGGCTTCGCTGATGCTTCCATTCAGAAACAAAATGACCTGCATTTCATATCTCAATGTGCTTTTTTCTCACTATGTCTATTTCTTAATGGTTGCATTTAAGGAATTGAGGCATACTGAAATCAAATTTTTGAAGACACAGGAAAAAAAAGGACAAGTAGGATGTTTTGAAGTCTTTGTTTATTTTTTCTAATATCATTTATCTACTTTCACAGAGCAACATTTATAGTTACAGAGTAATTTGAGTTTCAGGTTTGAAAATTAACTATTTAAATATAGAAACAAATACATAACATATATAAAGCCCATAGCAAAACATTATCCCTAAGATTTGTTTTGCAGTATAAATAGTTCAAATATCTGTAGATAAGAAAAAAGCACACAATTTTTTAAAAGGAGAAATTGTACAGTAGCATAAGTTATCAAAAAGATTTTAAAATAAAAAAAGGTTAAATCCCTTATTTACAATTGACTTACTATATGGCCCAGGACCAGTTAATTAAATGCTCCCTTTCTTAAATATAGGAAGATGACATCTACTGTATTAATTCATAGGGTAGTTATATAACCTTAAGATAACATAAGTAAAAACACTGTGTTATCTGAATAACATACTTCTAAGTATTTTCGTATTTGATGGTTAATTTTTCCTAGTTTTCCCCTCAATCTTTTCCCACCCCCCCTCCCAAATCACTGGAGAAATTTAAGTAGAATATGCAGGGTAATGCCACCAGTGAGTCAAGCTGTAGTGGGTGTTACTATAATAGTTCATATTCATCATTGCTATGGTTGAAAATGTGCATTTGGTTGTGGTTGAATAGTTCACATCAAAACAAAATCTCATCTATATGAGAGAAACTCTGTTGTGTTGGGCTGTGAACATAATCCAACACACTCAAGACAGTAGCAAAATTAGGCATTTGGAAAAATCAGAGTAAGAAAGGCATTTTTCATGCTTATTTGCTTCAAAGGATGCTCTGATTTTCTTAATTGCCTCAAAGAGTGCTTCGATTTGCTATTTTCTGCAAACAGTATTCTAATCTAGTTTATCCTCTGAGTTGCAGCTGTGTTCAAGTACCCTAATAGGTTTGGTGCATGCTGAACTATTCTTCTGCAATTAATTCACTTGATTCTTCATGTGAAATGATTTACACCTATTTAGTACTAAATTGGAAGCCATTCCACTATGGCTCATGAAGTCATTAAGATGGATTTCAAATGACATTAATTCACATTTAGTACCTTTCATCCAAGGATCTCAAAGCACTCTATGAAAGTACATTGTCATTAATGAAGGAAACTAGAAAAATTGAATTGTATTCCAGATTGATTTGGAACACAGGAAATAAAATAATTTTTTAATATAAAATAGTTATGGTGCTTATTATCTTTATTCTCTAAAACAACCAACTTTTCATTTATTTTTCTCCATGTCCAGCTAGGGTTGTGTGTCTCCACCTTCAACCACAAAACTCTGTGGCTATACTCATATTTATAACCCAATATTATCTGGGTTTTTAACCTTATAATGTTATCTCCTCCATCATCACTTCCTGGCATTTAAATACCCCAGCCTAATATTATAATTAGCCTACACTGAAAAGCAGATAGAATGGGAAGCTGCTGTCACTGATGGATTCAGGTGCCAGGCATGTTTCTTCTCTATGTTAGTTTCCTAAGGTTAAGTGCCTTCAGTTAAAAACCAGCCAACACAAGAGGAGCTGGGTATTCAGTATCACAGCATCACAAATAAATGTTCTGCATATATTGATTACTGTGGAAACTTTCCTATGCAAAATGTGCATATATAAATAAGAATAAATTGATATGTTTAAAAATGTTAATCTTAGAGAGAACACTTTTGTTGGTGGGGGGTACCAGAGATTGATCTCAGAGGCAGCCAACCACTGAGCCACATCTCCAGCCCAATTTGATATTTTATTTAGAGACAGGGTCTGAGTTGCTTAGTGCCTCACTTTTGCTGAGACTCGCTTTGAACTCAAGATCCTCCTGCCTCCACCTCCTAAGCTCATAATTTTGTTATGAAATAATCCTGCTTCTCTCTATAAAGAGAGGTAACCGATTGTTTTCAGCTTTTGGAATTTAACTGATTCATGTTGTCCCCAACAGCAGCAGCAATTGGTGGTTACTGTGGACTTAAACAAGGCTACTGAGACTGGTTAAAAGTCTTTGAAGGAACAAGAACGGTGTAGTCCAGTACCAGGAATTACTGCTGGGTGAGCAGATAGGGGCCAGATTTAAGCCCCTACTTGCTTTTCCAGCTAGGAATCCCTATGCAGTGAGCAACCTGAACAACCAAATATTTCAGTCTTGGATTTAGATCCCAAAGACATGGGAACATTGGTATTTTAGAATATTCTGTTTACTCAAAACCCTATGCACCAAGATTTTAATGAGGGACCTATCCAAATGCCTTAGCAAACTAGGGCCCTTCTCTGGAATAATGTTCTACTTACACATTGTCCATTGCTCTTTTTCTGTTCAAAGGTAGAAAAAAAGGATGGAAAGACTTGATGAAGTTTAACCATTCTGAATTATCTTCATGAGCCTGTTCTATCCCTGCCAGATAACAACTGAATAATACTTTCATACTTTCAAAATATTTTAGAAGGTTGGATTGGGGCATATGCAACAGTGTATTAAGGCAGACTTGCAGAGGAAGTGGGAGTTGAGTTAGATCCTGAAGAACATTTCTGTACAGTATGTATGTGTGACCTTGGGAGGAGTGGCTATAGTAATCATTAGTGGCTTAATTTGGGAAAGCATTACATAACAATGTTGCACAAACTGCGTAGCTTAAACAACAAGCAAATATTTTGTCACAGTTCTGGGGAGTAGAAATCTGAGAACAAGGTGTTGGCAAGCTTTTGTTTGTTTGTTTTGTTTTGTTTTAGGATACCTTTCTTGGCTCTTAAGTGGTGCCTTCTCTAGCTGTCTCTATCTGAGCTTGTGTCTGTGCCTCTTCTCAGCTCTTCCCCTTCTAAGGTCACCAGTTACTGGTTTAGGACTACCCTCATAATCTCATTGAACTTTTCTCTTTTGCTTGGTACTAGGGGTTGAATTCAGGAGCACTTTACCACTGAGCTACATCCCCAGTCCTTTTTATTATTTTTATTTTGAAACAGGGTATCACTAAGTTGTTGTGGATCTCCATTTGCTAAAGTTGACTTTGAACTTGGAATCCTCCTGCCTCAAGCCTCCTCAGTCACTGAAATTACAGGTGGGCCCTCATTTAACCTGAATTATCTCTTTAAAGACACTATCTTCATGATAATCTCCAACTCCATTCATTTACCTGCAAATGCCATAATTTCATTCTTCTTTAAGGTTGAGTAATATTCCATTGTGTATGATGAGTCGAAATGCATTCTGCTGTCATTTATAACTAATTAGAACAAATAAAATAAAAAGACCCTATCTTCAAATATAGTAACATTCTGAGTTACTGGGGATTGGGACTTTGATAATATTATTCTGGGGGGAGGAAGGAGGACACAATTTACTCTTATGACCAAGAGAATAGACAAGAATGAAATTATCCATTATTTTAGTTTCATTATTTATAAGTTGTATAATAAATCCACATTACTTTTATAAGAGCACAATAAAAAATACCACTTTGTGTTTGCCAACAGAGATAGAAATATCTCCCTGAATGTGAACCCTCTGTTGAGCTACCCCAGACTAAGAACTGGCTCCTTAGTCCTTGAGAAAGGTGAGTTTATAGATTTTATATTATAAGTTAAATTCTGCAGCAAAATATACCTGGCCTGTCATGGTCTGAACTTCATTTAGCAATGTCAGGGTAATGATTTGGCCTTCCTATCTCAAATTAGAAGTGACTTTAAAATCATTCTTCCCTGGTAATAATTTCAAACACTGGAAAAAGCCTACTCTTACTATTTCAATATTGTTTGGTGAGGGGAAGGGGAAAGAAGCAGTAGTATAATTCTTAAATCAATAAATAATCTCAAATTGTCAGTAGTCAATATATTTTTTAACCTTTTTTCTTTCAAATTTTATAGAACAAATAAGTCTAGATTCCACTTCCCATATAAACATTTTTAGCAAAGATATTGATCTCTGAATGAAGTCATGGCTGTACCCTGAGAATCTGCAGTAACAAATTCTGAATAACATCGGTACGGATAGTCTAGAGACCACTCTGAAAACCTCTGCTCTACAGTGATGTTTGTATATAAAATTAAATTATGTGATTTTTGGATTTATAAAAGTGATTTCCATTATGAAATATATAGTTTTAACTAAATAAATTAATTTATCATTCATTACTAGTGAAAAATTGCTGGAAATAATCATGAAATAGATGGCATCTCAGAGATATGCAATCAATTGCAATTGTCATCACCAAAAACACATTCAAGGAATTCTAAGACATCAATGTACATTTAATATATCTGTTATACAACCATGGTGTTAGCTACATTAGTGCAAAGACAATGAAAAGTACCACATCAATATCATATTTCTCAGTGAATTTCTTTTGTAAGAGATGTATTAAGGTTAGTGAATAACTATCTGTTCCCTGATAGTACTGCACGATATTTAAAAGACAAAAATGAAAACTTGAAAGCAGCAAGTATAACGTATGTACATCCTACCTACCAGCCATCAGATAACTCACAAAAATGTGCAAAGGTTGATGAGTGGTGAGAAGTATTTCTTTTTTTCTTATTTTCTTAGAATTGAGACAAAGAACCACAGTGAAGACAAGCTATGCCCTTCCTCACCTACTCCCCTGAATATAAGGTAGAAGTGAAAGGACGCAGGCTAGCAGCCTGCAAAGAATTCAGTATTTAAGAGTATTTAAAGATTCACAATATCTTCAAGAGAACAAGTCATACCAGCAAGTTTGTTCAAGCCTGGATACTTTTAGGGAGGCCAATCTACCACATATCTATGGAAGTATGGACTTATTGACCCTAAAGCTGACAATATAGATGAAAAACTAATTAAATGCATCATGATAAACATACAATAAATTCCATTCTTCAAGAGTTTGAGATCCCAGCCAGGCACTGTGGTGGTGGCTGAACCCTGTAATCCCAGAGGTTCTGGAGGCTAGGGCAGGAGGATCTTGAGTTCAAAGTCAGACTCAGCAACTAAGCAAGGCCGGAAGCAACTCAGAGACTCTGTCTCTTTTGGTAATCTTCTTTCTTTTCTAGGAAAAAGATCTTAACTTCTCTTGGTCTTTACTAAAACATTTCACAAAAATCTTAGAAATGCCAGGTTTTTAGCATGGCATTCACATTTCTTAAGACTAGTTATTTTTTCTCCTTCTGTGTTCAGATGGAGCATTGAGTAAAACTAGATTTTTTTCTTCCTATAGAAAAATCAATTTACAGACAATAACAGTGCAAAAGAACCAAAACTTTTTATTTTCTGATGATCCAGTGTAGAAAAAACTGACTAATAAAAACTTCAGTACAAAATTATTAACACTAAATTCTACAGGAAGATAACTGTTTCATTAGCAGCCAAATTCATCAACCTTAGTATATTTTGTCTTGAAATATTTCAAGATTACCAAGATAGCTAATAATCTCATATTTATTTCCTTTCCAAGAATATTCTCAAAAGAGTATCATTTTGAATTTAAAATTTAGGATTTAATAATGGAGAGACTCTTAAGACCTTAGGTTTAAAAGTGCCACAGGTATCAAGGTAGAAATCTTTGAAGATATATTTCATAACAAAAAATATTTTATGTACAGAGAGGCCTATAATTCTTAATGATAGTGGTATAATTTCTAAAAAATGCACTAATAGTTCATACTTTGAACAAGTATGCCTGTATTTTAAAGTGTCACTTTGTACCAACTACTTAGGATTAACAAAATTACAATTTTAATTTTAATTCAAGTAAAAGCATATTTCTAGAACAAAAATGATTATGTCTCGAATTGCCCAAAGAAATCCTTTAAGAATATATGCAATCTAGAATTAGCAGAACAAAGATTCATTTGGTTATTTATTGCTCTCTGTTCAAATTTAAAACATTGGTTCTAGACAAATTTTCTTTTTGCAAATATTTTTTAACTTCTTTGAAATGAGGTCCAAGCACTTTGATATAGATAGAAAACCTCATCCTTTCAATGGAGCTTTTCAAAGTACTCTTTTACCCTCTGGTAAAATATTATTTTGCAGCTTCCTACTAAGATAACCTACTGCCTTCAATTCTATCTATATGCATAAATATTTTTCTTCTCACCCATAAATGCAACACCTCAAAAAAAGGTTAAGAGCTTTGGACAAAGACTCTATGCTCATAGCTGCTAGCATTTTCTTTAACACCTCACATCTTCTTGCCACGATCCAGGAATAAATGGGCAGAGAAGCCTCAATATTTATTTAATAATTAATATTGACTAATATTTAGATTCGATTTCCAGCCTGAAATGAAGCTTCCTGGAATTCCATAAGATTAATAGGCAAGATATCCTGTAAACATAATCAGAGTGGCCAACCCTGAGAATAACAAAAGATGAGTAGCGTATATGCTCTGCAATTAAGAAATTTACGAGCTCTTCTTCCCTTGGTGTCTCACTCATTTTTTTTCAACTTGAAAGGATTTGCAAAAGAGTTCTGTTCAGTCAGAATTCTTCCTACAGTGCAGCATATTTCAAGGATCCCCAAATATGCAAATGTTTTATGAGAAATTTGTCTGGACAATAAGAGTCTAATTCAGAAAGGACACACACATACACAGAGGATGATAATTAAAAGAGGAAGGTATCTTCGCAGCAAATTCAGCTTTTAATAAGAACACTATTGATAGTCTCTTTTCCTCATACTGGTGACATCACCAAGCTTTTCGACACTTGCATGCAAGTTCCCTTAAATCTTAGTCTAAAATAAATTGTAACTGTTAATTGCTAAGCAATTAGACCTTTGCACAGATTTCTACTGCTACATTTGCCTAACCTGTTATTGTGCATATCTATTTTAAAATGTACAGAATATTTAAGTAAGCTATAAATAAACTATTTTAACAAACTTTCTGCAAGGTCCACTTGCTCAATTTTTTTTGTTATTTGCTTAGTGATTATTAAGTAGGAAAGGGAATGGCTTTAATATAAAAATGCATGTGGAAACCTCATGTGCATGTGTGACTGCATGACCAATGTGATCCTGCAATATGTATAATCAGAAAATGAGAGATTATACTCTATTTATGTATGATCTACCAAATGTATAAATGCATTCTACTGTCATGTACAACTACTTTGAACAAATAAAATAAAATAAATTAAAAAAAAAAAGAAATGCATGTGGGGGAAAAGGTTGCTATAAACATTTCCTGAATATAATAAGTATCACATGACTTTCACAAGTGAATTCCCAGCTGAATTATTTTTAGATCGAATATGCTCTTTTTTGAAAGCTTTTTCTCCTTTGCCCAACTCTGTTTTGCTTGTGGTTTTGAGGGTGTACACTCAATCTTGCTATTTCAGCTATATCTTCGTACTATAGAAGCAACCAGTTCTTAGCATGGTTGATAAACTGGTTGACCTCTGTAATCTACATTTTAGAGAAATACATTTCAGCTGCAGATGTTCCCAAAGGTAGAAAATTTGTGAAGAAAATTAATCTGCAACTGACAGATGTTTTCACATTAATGCAGTTTGGGGAAATTCTCTCTGAAATATGTTGCCTTCCTGTGGAATTCAAGAACTCTGTTATCTCACTTTCTTGGGCTCTTGGATTCTACAGCATGGCACGAAGATGAACTGTCATCTAAATAAACACGTGCAAACTTGGCTTTGTAGTGAGAGGGTGCAATTTAAATCTGTTGACTTTAATATTTGCTCATTTCCATTTAATTCAGTTAGTTGTATAACTGCTGATAAAATTTTCCTTATTCCTGAAGAAGGCACAGTGAGTTGCTTATATCAAAACTCAGAGTCAGTATAAACCTTGGCAGAAGATTTCATCCTGTTTGAGCACTTTATAGTGTCTTAGGGAATTATTTTTCCCCTAAGGGCTTTATTATTAATGGGAACTGCTCACATGCTTTGAGGGAAGAACGGACTTCCTCAATTAGAAGACCTTTCAAGAGAGTTAACAGAGAATTTATTTTTTCATTTAGGGAAGAGAATGTTTCCCATAAGAACGCTGAATCTTTCATGGCTGACTTTCTTGCAAACACAATGTGTAAAATTTTAGTTCCTTAAAAATTAAACAGACACTGTGAAATTTAATAAGGCTTAAAAAGGACCTATCTTTAGTATTCCTGTTTTCTCACCACCTAGTACTCGTGATAACAGGTTATCAGCTTGACATACTAAAAATCTCCATCTTCAGAGGAAGAGGAGATATATATACGTGTGTGTGTATATGTGTGTGTATATATACACATACACATGTATGTGTATATATATATATTTTTTTCCTCTTTTGAGTTATTTCCAAGGATTCAGTTTCAGAAATTCCAAGTTTAGACCTGGAAGAGGCTTAAGGGATACTTTGCTACTATTTACTAGCTATATGACTATGGATAATTTCCTTTGTTTTTGGAGGTTCTGTTATACCATTTGAAAGTGATGTTGCCTATTTCATAAAAGTTGGAGAAAGATATGTACAATATCTAGTACATGTAAATACTAAAGTGAACTCTTTGTAACCATTCATTTATTGACAAAATGTTTGCTTTTGTTTAACTCAATTAAACATACATAAACTCAAAGACTTTAACTTCCACTTTGTTGCTATTTGGTTATGGAGTATCAGTATTTCTGGGCCTCAGTTTTTTTCTATGTATTGATCATTATTCACCAAATACAAATCACACACATTAGCTCAGCTCACCAATACCACCGCTGTAAGATATATTCATTACAAAAGGACATTTTCTCAATTGCATTCCATTCAGAATAGAAAAATGCCAGTTTGATTTTATAATGTTAGATATTATAGGCAATAATAAAATAATTTGGATAATTTCCTTTATATTGAAATACCTGATTTACTACATAATAATTATATGTATTAAACTTCCACTGATGTTTGCTATGTTGTCATGTTGACTAATTTCAGAGTTTTTGTTAATTTATAGAAAAAATTAAAGGGATGACTTTTTGGTTAATGAAAAGTTAGGCCACAAATAGATAATTCCTCACAGAAATCTGACCATTGATAAAGTCCCCAGAAAAGATACTGTTTAGGATAGAGATAATCATAGGTTATAACACTAACACATTTTTAAATAAAGCAACATAAAGGAAAGATTTCCTTAAAGTTAACATAGACTCAGCTTTATGACTACATATAACTCAAATTATTATTATTGTTAAAAACTATAGGAATTTAAACAGGATAAAGTTTCTGCAAAGAGTAAACAGAAGAGTTAATGATAGCTTCATTAAAATAATTTTCTTGCTCTCTTAGATATTATGACTCTTTTGTGTCTTTAGCCATAACACCATTCTATACTTGTGCCTTTCTCAAATCAAGGAAATAAAATTGCTCAGTTTTTCCATGGGGCCCTTTAAAGTGTCTGCTGAAAGTAATTTAGTTCATTCCCTCCTAACTCTGTATCTTTCCTAATACTGTCTTTAATTGGTTATTGTTTCTTCTAACTGAGATATTTTCCATCTTTTGTTGGGATATAAAAGTTGTTCAGATAACTTCTATTGTCCTGAGAGTTATATATTATTTATTCATGATGACAATTCCACACTCCCACTCATGTGTACAGACACATTTGTGGCCTAAATTCATACCATAACTGACCACTGCACATGAGCATTATTCCAATGTTAACTTATATAATACATCTATTTATAAAGCACTTCTTTTTAAATTGCTAATTTGATTATTTGGTATGTAAACTGTTATTGTTTATATTTGACGTGTCCCCAAAAACTTGTGTGGGAGAAAACTGCAAGAATTTTCAGAGGTGAGATAATTGGGTTATGAGAGCATTAACCTAATCACTGGATTAATTCACTGATATGGATTAACTGTGGACAGGTAGGGTGTGGCTGGAGGAAATAAGTCACTGAGGGCTTATTTCCTTATGACTTTGAAGTTTATAATTTGTCCCTGGTGAGTAGAGCTCTCTCTCTGCTTCCTTCATTGCAATTTCCTGAACAGCTTTCTTCCATCAAGCCTTTAGGCCATGATGTTTTGCCTTACTTGGGGCCCAGAGCAATGAAACTGACTATCTATGGACTGAGACCTCTGAAACCATGAGCCAAAATGAATTTTTTCTCCTCTACATTGTTCTTATCAGGTCTTTTGGTCACAGCGACACAAAAGCTAACAGATAAACCAACAAAATCAAATAAACAAATGATTAAAATTACAGAATTTGAAAACCAAGTGTTTTACAATTTCTCTTGACAGAACTCAAATATCACATGCCTCCTTCTCCCTGATAAGAGGCTTTAATTTCTTATTAACTATGACATACAGAAACCTGTACTTCACATGTGGGAAATTGATAAACTTGCCACTTTCATGAAGAAAATATGCCAAGAAAAATTACATTTTAAAATATTGAATAATTATTCAAAATGACACAGGAAGAGCTGTCAACAGGCAATCCAATCAATCCTGTCACATCCAGTGACTCAAAGCAGTTGCCTTGTAGATGATTTGAATTCATATAGAGAAAGGCTGAACTTGTCCCTGACTTACTTTCTTTTTGTAAAAATTTCCCTCTGTATATTTGAGGTACGAATGGGAAAGAATCTGAAATAATTTCAGAGAGTCCAATTTTTACAAGCTAAACCAATGTCAAGTGCTTTCTTAATCTTGTTCATAAACCTTAGAATGGCTTTGAATCCCTCTGCCTTGGCCAAAACAGACTTGCATTATGGAAGTGTGATATTGGTAATTTTCCTCTGACATCTCCCCACCTGGGTGATTCCAAGGATGTCACAGAATAATGAGCACAGTAAACAATTAGCATCATCCAAGAAACAGCCCTCAAATAGTCTGTGGCATCTGTTTGTCCCTAGCTCTGAAGCTAATAAGAGCCAGGACTCTCTAAGGTATCTTCCTTTTCAGCTTCAAGTCTAATTACACTTCCTGCATTTCAAACTGGGGAGGTACTTATGGCTAGGGAGAACACTCACATTATTTTATAGTAGAACAAATTAAGAAACGCTGCATAAATGGGAAGAATGCCAGTTTGCAATTCTCCCAAAAGACCTGACTCACATACCACTGTTTCTTGCAGGATTTCTACTTGTTTAGATTTTTTTTGTAGATTGTTTATTGTAAGGAAAATGTGCACATTAGCTCTTTTTTATATTTCTGAGGTAAAACACAACAATTAACAATTCAACTGTAAGTAAGAGGATCTGGGTGAATTAAAAACACATGAAGTTCACGCATAAAAACAGACACACAGTAAAATCTCCAAACTTCTTAGAAAATGGTTCACAAACCATTAATTAAACACATGAACGTAATATTTAATTTGTACAGAGACACTGGAGAATAGAGAAGTTCTCAACATTTTAGGAATTATTTTCACTTAGTTATACACATTGTTATGATTTATCCAAATAGCTTATGGAATGTTTCTATCTAAACTTTTATCTATTTTAGATTTACTTAAATATTCTTAATAAGAAAGCAATAGGGTCTTTATATACACTATGAAAATTTATAAAATATGATTTCACAAAAATGTCTTTATACTATAAAATATAGAGATGCTTTCAATAAGTAAGTGGAAGACTTAGATGAAAAGATTTATACTTAAGATGCTAATTAAATCTTGCAATGAAGTTTCTATATCAAAAGACGACAGCTTTTTCTCTTATGCACTTCTGGGAAAAGACTATCAACCATTAATAGTCCTTATGACAAGCCTGAACTCTAATGTTTGCAAGCTTTCAAAGGAGTTGCTAATTATACACAAAGGAACAAAAGGTGTCGAAAACTATAACAAAAGGGCTTAGATTAGTCCAGGGAAGTTTCCTAAATTCAAAACCTGCTAAATATGCTCTCCCTTGAGAATTATGATTAGTATTTATAACCTAATAGGAATAGCAAATGAAAATGTTAGTGTTTGTTTAGCAGTGCTAACCTAAGACATGCAATTTCTGTTTTCTTTTTCTACCATAGTATTATCTGGATATTCCACAGAATGATTGGTATATAAAATCCTTCTGTGTGACCTCACATTATAAATTAAAAGTGTCTGGTGCAAAGCACGTTAAGGTTTATGGAAAAATGAAGGAAAAAAGGGGACAATAGAAACAGGAATTAGTGGTAGGACAGATCAAGAGTCCACAGTTCTTCATATCTAATCAGGAAAATTATTTTGGATAAAACATTTAGCCTCACTTTTTAACATCAGTTGGCTTCCAAAATGGTAATACAGATGGTGTCAGTTTTTGCATCATTGTGGCCAAAATATCAGACAAAAACAACTTAGACTGGGAAAAGTTTATTTGGGGTCACAGTTTCAGAGGTCTCAGTCCATAGAGAGGTGACTTCATTCCTCTGGGCCCAAGATGAGGCAGCACATCATGGGAGAAAGGCCCAAGGGAAGAAAACTGCTCATCTCATAACAGGATCAGGAAGCAGGCAGAGAGGGAAAAGGGAATGGGGCTACAAGGAAGATGTACCCTTTCAGGGTACAACCATAGTGACTCCTTCAGCCATGCCCCACTTGCCTACAGTTGTGACTCAGTCCATTCTAACTAGAATGGACTTATTAGATTATAGATTTCATCATCTAATCATTTTACCTCTGAATATCCATGCATTAACAGGAACTTTTGGGGAGACACTGCATATCCAAACCATAACAGGTGGTATAAGGCACAGTATATCTACGTTCACCAATTCCCAGTCTTCCCTTAAACAGAGAGTAATATCTTCAGTGACAATAACTGAGATAATAAACTATTGAGTAATATATGCTGCATTTGTATGTTTGCATTTATTACATTTGCTTGTTCTATGAAATAGGAAGGAGAGAGATGCAAACAAGGATGATTGAGACACAGAAAGAGAAGCTATGTCTACTGCTTTTGCAACTTATTTATTTTATACTGACCAATGGTAAGAACAAGTTACCGTTTGGTATGAAAAATACTGACATAAGCTTGACAGCTATCAAAAATGCAAACATTTAAATTTTTTTTTCTTTCCTTAGTCTTTGCTAAAGTTTAAATGTGTTCACCCAAATTTCAGGTGTTGGAAATGATCTCAAAATCACCTGCTGATGGAGGTGGAGCCTTTGGGAGGTAGATAGGGTTAGATGAGGTCATGAAGGTGGTGCTCCTATGAGGGGAATTGTGTATTTATAGGAAGAAGAGAGATCTGAGTTTGCACGTTCTACCTCTCCCACAGGTGGCAACTTCTGCCATATTACAAAGCAGCAATAAGTACCTCACCAGACGCAGCCCTTCAATTTTGGACTTGAAGCCTCCAGATTTGTGATAAACACATTTCTCTTCTTGATAAATTACTCAGCTTTGGGTATTCCACTGAAGCAGTACAAAATGGACTAAGACATTCTTTAAACCAGTCATGAGATCAGAAGCAAGTATCTGTTCCCCTTACTTATGCCAGTTTTTTTGTTACTGTTTTTATTTACTGCCATGATTCTCAGTTCTTTCCTTCTAATTGTGCTCTATATGTTCTCTCTGATACTGAAGAATAAAGAAACGTACATTTTCTTGTAAAATCAGCTAGAAACAAACCTTCTGCATGCAGAAGTTCAACAGCTGGCATCCTTCAACCCCGCCTAAAGTCTGGCTCACATGTCCCTTGATGCTACAATCTCACTGCAACAGGTAGTACCCCAAAAAGCCAGAGAAGTTCAAACTTTAGAAAAGCCATATGTACATTCACCTTAAGAATACCAGGCAGGTCTGAGTGGCATGAGGGTCCCATAAGTTATTCTTCATGTGGCTACCCTAGAGTAGAGGTTAGTTAATGCTCTTATGTTTTCTTCTAACATATCTCTGAATAGAAAAATAACCTAATAATGAAGAGTGGAAGTTCAGAACACAAGACATTTTGGTATTCTATTGAACACTATAATTAGTTCCAAAGTCATGTTATAGGTATAATCTGTAATGATCCTCACTGGACTGATTCTTTTTTTTTTAAATCTCATAGTTTGTAATTGATAACTATTCATCTGTTTTCTGATTTAAATTTATATGTACATATATGTTTAAAATATTCTTAAAGTTCAATAATAATATTCAAAGTATTACTATAGTTGAAAGTGTTATTGACACTGTTTTCCATTTTTAAAAAACGTTTAAATGTCAAAACATAACATTATTCCCACTACCTACATGAACAGCTAGTAAGGACTAAGCTCAATATAACACATATGTCATATAAGCCAAGAAAAAAGGCAGTATTCTTTGTTGTTTAGAATTAAAGGAAAGCTTTCTCTTCCTGGCTGGTCAGTTAGTTAGTTATCTATCCCTTAATAAATTCCTCAACTTCTCTGTTGCTTTTTTATCCTGAAAAAGGAGAACTCTGAAATATCCAAAGTCCACTGTGCATTTGGAACCCTAGTTGGAGAGATTATTCTTCAAAAGAAGCTTACAAATTTGTATTTGATATTTGTAAAATTAAAGATAAAATCATATTAGCCCCACAATTTTAAAGGAATTAATTTATATTTTAAAACAGAATAGGAGAAATCCTTTATCACATACACCTCAGAAAAAGCATTAATCTCTAGGGTATATACATAACTCAAAAAACTTAACACCAAAAATACAAATAATCCAATCAACAAATGGGCTAAGGAACTGAAAAGACATTTCACGAAAGAAGATATACAATCCATCAATAAATATATGAAAAAATGTTCAGCATATCTAGCAATTAGAGAAATGCAAATCAAAACTACTCTGAGATTTCATCTCACTCCAATCAGAATGGCAATTATCAAGCATACGAGCAACAATAAATATTGGCGAGGATGTGGGGAAAAAGGTACATTATACATTGCTAGTAGGAATGCAAAATGTTGCAACCATTATGGAAAGCAATATGGAGATTCCTCAGAAAACTTGGAATGTTTTTTGGCTCCTTTGTCAAGTATGAGATAACTGTATTTCTGTGGGTTCGTCTGTGTGTCCTCTATTCTGTACCATTGGTCTATCTGTCTATTTTGGTGCCAATACCATGCTGTTTTTGTTACTACTGCTTTGTAGTACGGTTGAAGTTCTGGTATTGTGATTCCACCTGTTTTGCTCTTCCTGCTAAGGATTGCTTTAGCTATTCTGGGTCTCTTATTCCTCCAAATGAATTTCATGATTGCTTGCTCTATTTCTATGTGGTCCGTCTTTGGGATTTTAATTGGAATTGCATTGAATTTGTATAACCATTTTGGTAGTACGACCATTTTGATAATATTAATTCTGCCCATCTAAGAACATAGGAGATCTTTCCAACTTCTAAGATTTTCTTTCATTTCTTTCTTTAGTGTTCTGTAGTTCTCATTGTAGAGGTCTTTCACCTCTTTGGTTAAATTGACTCCCAGGTATTTTATTTTTTTTGAGGCTATTGTGAATGGGGTAGTTTTCCTAATGTCTCTTTCAGAGGATTCATCACTTATGAATAAGAATGCATTAGATTTATGAGTGTTAATTTTATATCCTGCTACATTGCTGAATTCATTTATGAGTTCTAGAAGTTTTCTGGTTGAATTTTTTGGCTTCTGTAAATATAGAATCATACAATGGAGAAAAGATAGCCTCTTCAACAAATGGTGCTGGGAAAACTGGAAATCCATATGCAGCAAAATGAAACTAAACCCCTATCTCTCACCCTGCACAAAACTCAACTCAAAATGGATCAGGACCTAGGAATTAGACTAGAGACTCTTGCACCTAATAGAAGAAAAAGTAGGTCCAAATCTTCATCATTTCAACCTAGGTCCAGACTTCCTCAACATGACTCCCAAAGCACAAGAAATAAAAGAAGGAATCAATAATTGGGATAGATTCAAACTAAAAAGCTTTTTTTTAGCAAAGGAAACAATCATCAATGTGAAGAGACAGCCTACAGAGTGGGAGAAAATCTTTGCCACACACACTTCAGATAGAGCACTAATCTCAGAATTTATAATGAGCTCAAAAAACTTTTCAGCAAGAACACAAATAACCCAATCAATAAATGGGCTAAGGAAATGAGCAGACATTTCACAGTAGAGGATCTACAAGCAATCAACAGATATATGAAAAAATGTTCAACATCTCTAGTAATAAGAGAAATGCAAATCAAAACTACCCTAAGATACCATCTCACCCCAATTAGAATGTCTATTATCAAAAATACAAGCAACCAAAGGTGTTGGCAAGGATGTGGGGAAAAAGGTACTCTCATATATTGCTGGTAGGTTTGAAAATTGGTGCAGCCATTCTGGAAAGCAGTATGGAGGTTCCTTAGAAAACTTGGAATGGAACCACCATTTGGTCCAGCTATCCCACTCTGTGGCCTAGCCAAAGGACTTAAAATCAGCATATTACAGTGACGCAGCCACATGAACGTTTATAGCAGCCCAATTCACTATAGCAAGATTGTGGAACCAACCTAGATGCCCTTCAACAGATGAATGGATAAAGAAACTGTGGTATACATACACAATGGAATATTATTCAGCCATAAAGAAGAATAAAATTATGACATTTGCAGGTAAATGGATGAAGTTGGAGAGTATCATGTAAAGTGAGATAAGCCAATTCCAAAAAACCAAAGACTGAATGATTTCTCTGATAAGTAGTTGATAACACGTAATGCAGGGGGGTAGGTAGAGGAAGAATGGAGGAAGGATGGATTGTATAGAGGAAAGTAAGGGGAGGGGCATGGGGAAGGAAAGATAATAGAATGTGACAAACATCATTTTACTATGTATATGTATGAATATGCAGATGATATGATTCTACTTTGTATACAACCAGAAAAATGATAGTTGTACTCCATTTGTGTGCATTGAATCAAAAAATTAAAAAATAATAAAAAAGAAAAAAAAAGAAAACTTGGAATGAAACCACCATTTGACCCAGTTATCCCACACCTATGTTTATACCCAAAGGACTTAAACCAACACACTACAGTGATGCAGCCACATCAGTATTTATAACAGTTCAAGTCACCATAGCTAAAATATGGAACCAACCTACATGACCTCCAACAGATGAATAGATAAATAAAATGTGATATATATATACACACACAGAGAGAGTAGAATATTACTTAGCTTTAAAGAAGAATGAAATTATGATATTTGTTGGTAAATGGATGGAGTTAGAGAATATCATACTAAGCAAAATAAGACCAATCCCCAAACCCAAAGGCCAAACTTTTTCTCTGATAAGCAGATACTAATTCACAATAAGGGGGGTGGGTGTGCAAGGAAGAATAGAGTTACTTTATATTAGGTAGAGGGGAGTGAAGGGAAGGAAAAGGGTATGGGGGTAGGGATGAGAGCAGAGTGAAACAGAAAATGTTACTCATGTACGTATATGACTGCATGACTGATGTGATCCTACAATATGTATAATCAGAAAAATGAGAACTTACACTCCATTTATGTATGATCTATCAGAATGTATAAATGCATTCTCCTGTCATTTACTACAAATTAGGAGAAATAAAAAAAACTGAAAAAAGAATAGAAACACTATAACAACTTTAAAAAAACACAGAGTGAATTTACTGCCTTGCATAAAAACTTACTAAAATTACAAAAACCAAGATGATTCTATAATGAAAGGCACACAGACTACATAAAAACATCAGATATTTGTTTTATTTTGACTCAAAATTTGGTCAACCTCTATGATACCAAATCTCATTTTTGAAGAATGCTTACCTAAAACTGTAGATATAACTATATATTCATCCTATTAACATGACACTGAATTTTAAAGAATTTTGATCATTATTGAAGACAATACAACATATGCATGATTCCCAAAGGAGGATGTTTCTAATTTGAAAAATTTAAGCTAATAACAATGGCTCTTTAGAAAGTCAACAAATGATTTTGTATTAAGGATAGCATTTTTTGAAAAAACTGATTTTTAAGTCCTTAAATATCATAGTTACTAGCATGTCAAAATCAATGATGGAATAAAACTCATTAACTAGGAATGACTGAGAGTGTGTACAGTGAAGACTCCCAATGATTTAACTGACGGCAGTCTCGTTGGTATTTAAATTTTCAGTCATCAAGGAAATTCACAATTTTTTCCTCAGTGGTATGTCTGTGCCTTTTTTTATATTCCTAATATATTTTTATTCTAAGAAGAGATTATTCCATAAAATGTTTGCAAATATCAAAATCAACAGTTTTTCCTGAAAGATAAAACTGATAGGCAGTTTTTTTTTAAAGTTTTAATAAAATTTTAGAAGGTTGGTATTTTTCTTGCAAAAATTGACATCCGAAAGTTGTTATTTGGTGAAAAAATACATATAATTTCTAGGCACGTATATCTATATCTGCCTATATACATATCTATATAGAGATAAATATAGACACACACACACACACACACACACACACACACACATACACCTAGAAATTCTATGTAAAAACATACCTACCCATTCAAAATTCCCTGCAGAAGTATCCACATTTTAAAAAATGAAGAGGTCAAACCATTGCCTCCTGTACTGATGTCTGCTCAAATACTAAACCAAAGTATTGACATTGGTTTCTGAACAACCTACACAGATATATAAGAATCCAGAGTGCAGCTGGTAGACTGGGGCCATGGGAAAGACATAGATTTAGGCATGAGGATACTCAGCTCCAAATGTGAAGTTCACTGGGTGCTCCAAGAGTGTTTGAGCAGGAAGATAGGGCAAGTGGGGCAATTTACAAGGACAGATCTGCAGTCAGGATTAACTAATAAAACTTCCTTGGACACTGGCCCAGAGCAAAGAGGCTGGGAAAAAAGGTGGGGGTTTGAGCCTGAGAGATGTTTGAACCGAAGCACTGGAAACAAAGAAATCCTGAGGAAGAAACTATTGAGAGCAAGCACCAAGGACTCCATCTCATTGAATTGGCTAAAGAGTTACATAAATATATATTTCAGTTTTGCAGTGATGTCAATAGCCTGATGTACCCAAATTGTGAGCAATTTATTATTTTATTTAAATGATATAATTTCATTTATAGAAAGATTTTTTGAGTAGCGTTGGAATGTCTTTAATCCAAGGTCATGTTATTCATAGTTATGAACACTCACTCTGTTTTGGTCATAAAGCTTTCCTTCTTATAACAGGCTTATCTAAAATTTCCCATACTTGCATTTTAATTTTATGGAAATCTCATCAAACATGAACCATTACACTAACGTCTGAAAGGTCAGTATTACTGATTGAGGGGGGACCTCTATTCTCCACAGGCCTACAGTTCTTCTGATGGGATAGCCAAAGGAGTATTTGGGAAGCTTTCCGAAGGGTTACAGAGAAAATGTGGGTTGTGAAGGAAAAGATTTGATTTATGTTTGACCAATAAAACCTCCTCAGATGTCCTGATAGCTTGGTGTTCATTTCTATACTAACAAACAATACAGTGTTCTGCTGGATGTGAAATCCTACCTGCGGAAGATTCTACAGTTTCTTTGGTCTGATATATGGGGATTTCCTCCTACGGTAAACAGAAGAGCATTAGGAAAACTTAAAAGGGATGCAACAGTGTAGGCTGGGCCAATTTGACCATAATAAAGTGCCATAACTTATGAACTAGAAGTACAATAACCTACGTTTTCCCGTATTAGTCTCTATTTAGTATTTGCACAATCCATTCTTTATCCTAGTCATGCAAATAAGCACATTACTTACTGTTATTATGAATTAAAATTATTTATTGCATTCACTTTATTATACTGAATTGTCCAATTATTTTTGAGGCAATTTAACAATGTAAAAATCCCTAAGCTTATTTATTTAGTTTTTTGAAACAGAAATAGTTCATTTTCATTTAATAATATTCAAATCATCTTAATTGCCTTCACTGATACATGTAATGGTTTGAATCTTAATAATTAGAGTTATTTAACTTGCAGGGTAGCCAACTATATACTGGAAAATGAGGGCAGGGCTCCAATTAATGTAGGAAAAGAATGTTTGCATGTTTTAATAACTTTTAAGAAGAAACATAAGGTTTAGGCTGTACCCACAATTATAGATGCTAGGGATGGAAAGCACATTTGTTTGTTTAACTCATCTCTCAATATGTACAGAATTATTCCACATCAAATGTAGGTTTGTTTAAGTAGTATTAATTAAATATTTTACTGGGCAAGAAGTATTGAAGGGAAAAGAATAGGAAGTGAGAAACAACATCCATGGTAGAAGTAACATCTATAGTAGGTTATAGTCATGTTGACATATAACATTTTATACAATGTCAACTTTAAAAAATAAAAAATTTTCATCATCACTGGTGTCATGATTGTAGCTGAGCACTGTTCAAACACTCCTGTTTAATCATAAAAAAGTGTATAACTAAATGATTTGAACACAGATCCATCTGACCTTAAAGTTTGTTTTCCTCTAAAATAAAATCCACTAATGAAAATGTCAATCTGTGATCTGTATTTACCGAGGTTTCCCTAAAGCAATTATATGGGATTGTCCAAACATTTTATCAGTGCTTGACTGAAGTTTGAAATGAGGTTTGAATTCAAGATGTAGTAAGTAGAAACAACATAGTCTGAAAATAAAGAATATGCTCCATATTAGTTCTCAAGAGCCGATAATTGCTAATACTGCTGCTGCTGATAATAATAGTAGTTACCATTTCCTAACCACCACTATTTCTAACACATTGATACCATTATTACTCTCTGACACTTTTCTCATTTATTATGCATTTCCCTTCACTAGAATGCCAGCCTCAACAAAGCAGCCTCCTGGGGCTACCTCAGAAGTGGCTGAATCCCTACTTCTGTACTACATAAGGTACAAATTAAGTGCTAAAAGTGCAAATATTGACTGACCAATTAACTTCATCAACGTAGGGTTTAGGCAATTGGGTTAGAGAAGATCAAACAATCATTCAGAGAGGTCACTGGGCTTAAAGTTTCCTCCAAACTGTGTGACATTGTGGTTCTGATGAGTGCCTTTGCAAAAGCCCTTTTCCTAGAAATGAGATATAAGCATCTTATGTTTGACTTATAACCATAACACCACAAAAAAAATGGAAAATTTAAGTAAGATGTGTTTATTTGTCTTTAAAAATAAGAAATATTTCTCTTGTTAAATGCATGTCCAGGGAAATTAAGAAAGACCTATTTATTCCTACTTCACAGACTTAGAAACTGAGAGAAAAGCACACAGAAATTTAACTATTTAATGGTAAGTTAAACGAGTCTAGTTAGACAAGACCACCACTGTATCCCCAATGCCCATTGCCCAGTACTTATTTTCCATGTGATAAAATATAAGTGCAGTATATGATTAAGTTGCTTTGATACTTAACCAATTCTGAAGAATTCAAAGCTGTGCATTAATTAACACTAATTTAATACAAGGGCATTTGCCAATTAATGCATTTTATTAGCTAATAAAAATGCTTGAGATTAGCAGAAGTTGAAGAATTTTTCATAAGGATCATTCCTCATATATTATTTTTAATTTTTTTTCAATTTACAGGTATATTTGTGTATAAAATGGCACATAATAAAATCCCCTTTAAAAAGGAATAAGCAGGATCATAGAAAGAAGGGATGGGGCCAAAACAAGACCAAAACATGGACACATACTGGCAAAATGTGCTCTCCAAAGGACTTGAGCAGCTCCACCTCTTTGACCTTGCCTATTGTAGTCCACATTGGCTCTCTCTTAGCTCTTAGCTTGGCTCTCTCTACCTCCAGCAACTTTTTTCAGCAGTCAGTCCACATTATTGGCATCTCTTAATTCCTGGGCTTTTCATTCCAGCTTCAGTTTCACCTTGAAAGCTTCATGCATTTCCCTATAAGGGGCAGTCTGCAGGGATTCTGACCCTGCTACACTTTGCCTGGCCTCTCAGGTCTTCTTCTGAAAGCTCAGCAAAAGCCTCCATAACCCCTTAATTCCAGCATTCTCCCTTTCTGCTGAACCAGTCAAGGATGAGGCCAAAGTCTAATGCCAGCACCTGATCATGAGTGCAGTGGCCTCTGAGTACCTGAGCACAGGGAAACAACTTCCTAAGTCTCCCACAATCTCTTCTCAAAGGACTGTTTCCTCTAGATTCTTAAGCTTACAATGGGTGTGGTCTTACAGATTCCTGAGATGTCTTTAAAGCCGTCTTTTTTATTGTCTCTGTGCAAAGTACTTATATCTGTGTAGGGGCTTTAATCTCTTCAATAAGCACAACTTTCTTGGTCCCAGTTTTATATTTATTTTTCTGGTCTCGCTTCTACTTTTTAAAATACCTTAGCTCTGCTTTCTGTTCCCAATTCTCATAGTAAATCTGTTTTTAAACATGCCAGTAAAATCTCTGCCACTGACCAAATGCTGTCCAGCCTTGACACTTCCTATGCCAGATTTATTATTAGTCCATCACCTTTAAATTTAGCTTCAGCCTCAGCACACAGGCCAAATGTAGAAAAGTTTTTAACAAAATGTAACACAAATAGCCTCTAATCCAATTTCAATAGAATCCTCTTTCCCCTCTGAAACTTCATGAGCAGTCTTTGTCCACATTTCTCTTGGCATTCTGGTCTTCTAAGCTCCCACCAGATTCACACATTAAGTTCTGCTTACAACATTTTAAGACTTCCAGGCTGCATCTCCAGACTTTTCCAAATTCCTTCCAAAAACCAGCTCCAGATGCTTCTGAATCACATTGGTCTGGTTAGTCACAGAAACAACCTCACTTCTCAGTAACAATTTTTATGTTAGTCAGCTTTTCATCACTGTGACCAAAATACCTGACAACAACTCACAGGGAGAAAAGTTTATTTTTGCTTACAGTTTCAAAGATAGTGTCCACGGACTCCATTGCTCTGGGAGCACTATGACAGATGGGTGGTGGTGGAGGGAAAGCTGCTTACCTCATGGAAGGTTCAGAAAGCAAGGAATGATGGGGAAGTACCACAAGAAAGATGGACACTTTCAGAACATGTCTCAGTGACCCACCTTATCCAGTCACATACCACCTGTCTATAGTTCATTCAAACAAGGATGGACTGATTAGGATACAGATCTCACAATCAAATCACTTCAACTGAACATTTCTGCATTAACACAGAAGAGTTTGTGGGATTATAACAGTGAATAAATACATTGTGGGCACAATGTATCATTTCTAATCCTAAAATATACTTTCAATTATAAATTAAATTATAAAAATTTGCTACATTTTTCTGGTGAGTTTCAGATGTAGATTATATTTTCTTTTTTATTTAATTTTTTTGATTTGTATACAAATGAGATACAATTTTTCATTTTTCTGGTTGTACACAATGTAGTCACACCACTTGTATAATCATACATGTACTTAGAGTAATGATGCTTGTCTCATTCCATTATCTTTCCTTCCCCATCCCTCACTTCCCTCTACACAATCCAATATTCCTCCATTCTTCCCTTGCACCACCCCTATTATGTATCATCCTCCACTTATCAGAGAAAACATTAAACCTTTGTTTTTTTAGGATTGTCTTAATTCACTTATCATATTCTCCAACTCCATCTATTTACCTGCAAATGCCATAATTTTATTCTTCTTTATGGCTCAGGAATATTCCATTGTGAATACAGACCTACATTATATTTTCATGTGTTCTTGTTATACTATCTCATTACCTCTGCTTCTTCTGTTTCTGAAAAAGAGAAAACTTTTTTTTGTGTGTGTGTGTGTGTGTGGTGCTGGGGATTGAACCCAATGCCTTGTGCTTGTGAGGCAAGCACTCTATCAATGGAACTATATCCCCAGCCCAAGAGAAAACTTTTGAGATGATAAATTATTGAAACACTATGATTAATCCTCTTATATTATTTTCTCATTTTTAGTGCTGTGAAATTTATTTCTGTTAGGTATAGGAGTTGTTAGATTAAATGAAAATGAAAAAGCTTGTCTAAAATATGTGCACCTCCAGAGATCCTCCTTGAAAGATCAGAAAACAAAGTTGTCTTCACATTGCTATGACTCAAGCACATATTCAACACTACACCAGCACAGACTTTGTGAACTTTCGATATCACTGTGATGCTATTTTTTTGTGTCTGCTCAGATCATTGGTATGTTTACTAAACAAGAAGTAAATTCTATTTAAAGATCTACTGTCAGTCAAACTACAACAGGAATCTTATTTTCACTGCTATTTCTATGCACTTCATTCTATAAAATATTAACCAAACTTGACAAAATGGTTTTATATGATGATAGCATTTCAACTAAGATATTTAATACGTCAGATATTGTTAGTTTTAAATCAATCCAAGAGCACCAGTGTGACCTAAATCTTTCATCTAGATATGTTCTGGAAGTCCCATTACTAAGGTGATGCATGAGACAAGAGAGACCATCTATGAATTTTGGTGTGTCCAAATGAATGTTCATTATATGCTTTAATTATGTTCAATATTCAAATAAAATATTTAAATAAAACATTTTAACATTTATATAATATGAACATTCCTTTTGTACCTCTCTCTAAATATAGATGTGTATATATGTGTCTAAGTATATATGTGTGTTTGGACATATATAGCACTAATATGATCCATATGTATGTATTTTATATATCTGTGAAAATTATTTGTTAGGTGTAGGAATTTTTAGATTAAATGAAAATGAAGAAACTTGATGAATATGTAATATGCATGTTATATATATATAACATCTCCTTTATACATCAGTCCCCTTTATTTTCTCTCTTTCTGTATATCTATGTATACATAAGCCTTATTTTTCTTTCCATTAATCAGGAAGATGTGTGTTATGCATGCCATTATTTATTGACTTTAATGTTAGTGTGCAGAAATAGATTTCTCGATAATAATTTGTTTGAGTCATATTCATTCATTTAATTACAATAAACTTACTACTTTCCTTTTTCTGTCTATGTGGTGAAAGAACTTATAGAGTTGACTCCATTTCATCACTGCATTATATACCATATTAAAATCCTTTAGTGTCTCTTTTATCTATTCAAAATGAAATATGGTATGAAACAGTGCCTCAGGGAACAAAAGCAATTGTGATGGCATTGCTAAAGAGAGCAACTGTGTCTATCAGCATGCACAAAGGGAAAAAGAGGGCACTTGGGCATGTTTATTAATAATTTCATTTCAAACTGACACTGCTTAATAAAATTAATTTATATTATTAATCAAAAACTGTATTATAAGTTACAAAATGTCATTATTAATAACTATTATGTGACAATTTAGCAAAACTAAATAGAATTATATAATATTTATAGTATGATCTTCAAAAATATTCAAGTATGCTTTATGGTACTAAATAATCACTATCATTCTTAGGTGAAAGATGCTATAATTGCATGGTAGAGACATAAAGTCTGATTGAGTAATATAAATTTAATACAGTAGCAATGTTGATTAAACTTTTGAGTACTGTCATTCAAGTTTTATCTATGTCTCTTCCAGTAAAGGTTCTGGCAAAATTAGACTCACTTCTTCAGAAGTGAAAGTCTGTCTCCATAAAAGTGACTAGGAATACATTTAAACTAGAGTTTGTGTAAGCCAGTTGCTTATACAATTGCTGGCTCGAACAAGCAAACTCACTAGTGGATAGTCTCAGAATTTCTACTTATTTGGCATCCCCCAACTGAATCCGATATTCAAAAAGTACTCAAAGTACAGGAGGAAGGTGTCCTCTGGCAGTTTTACTATTGACATACATATTTCACCAGAGAACAAAGTTGTCCGATCTAAGATTCTAATACATTTCACATTGAAGATGGAAGCTTTCATGGGCGTCTCTTGCTATATACAAAACTTCCAATTCAAAGTAATTCTGTACATTCATAACGCAGCTTTTTCATGAACACTAGAGCAGGCAAGTTAATTTTCTATAAAATTAGAATGCTCTTAAAAGATTGGGAAAGAATTTTCTTCTTAATCAGGACATTTTTTGTATAGTCCATTATTGTTCTCATAAGTAATTTTGTATTAAGCATAAAGATATTAGATCCAATATTTTAGTTATTTCAAAAAATGCTCAAAGATTAGGAAGTGCTAAACAACTAAAAAAATAGTTTATCAATTCAATTTTGTGTGCAAATACAAAGTAAGCTTCACTTATCTTCTCTTCAAAATCTATGTTTAGAAATACTTTGTTTATTTTAAAGCATAACTTTCTGAAGAAATAAATGTCAATTAAAATATGAAATCCTTTTTTGGGGGTGAGTGTACCAGAGATTGAACTCAGGGGCACTCAACCACTGAGCCACATCCCCAGCCCTATTTTGTATTTTATTTAGAGACAGGGGCTCACTGAGTTGCTTAGCACCTCACTTTTGCTGAGGCTGGGTTTGAACTCATGATCCTCCTGCCTCAGCTTCTTGAGCCCCTGGGATTACAGGCCTGTACCACTGTGCCCCGCTAAAATATAAAATTCCTATGTAAACATATTTTCTGATAAAAGATTTTTACCTAACGTTTATATATAATTCACACCTAAGAAACTCTTGATGTAGTTGGGGTTTTCCTCTTATGTTGGAACATTGTAAATATAATCAATAAAAAATAAAAGTCATGAAAATTGTGAACTTTAGTATTATGGGCCCTGCTCGTCACTAATTAGTCCTTCAGGATCTTGTTGGGGCATATAAAGTAAAACTAAGCTTCTAAATTTAACGACAGTTTGTGGTAACTTTTCTGATTCAGGAAGAGACACAAAACTCACAAGAAGAAAATAGATTTAGAAAAGGGCCCATGGATAATTGCTTCCCAAATAAACAAAACCACCTATGGTAGGAGGTTTAGCACATTTTTCTCATGGCCAACAGGAATAGAACATTAAAATTCGCTTAGTATGACATTTTAGACATTGTCAAAAACTTTTTAATTAGAAGACCATTAGGTTAAGGATGGTTCTAGAGTTTTAGGTTTATAATTAAGCAAACTGAAACCAAATGTAAACAATCAGAACCAATCAGAAGCTACCAACTGACTTCAAGGGCTTTTCACTAGCTCATACCCTATGAAGGCAAAGGACTAGACGTAGAAAATCAAATAATTTCTCTGCTTTGCTTCCCTCTTCTGCTGATAAAACCAAGTATGCACCCTGCTAAAGGGGAGCTCTCTGGAACACTTCCAGTTCTGAATGCTGTCTGATTCATGAATTGTTCTTTGTCAAATAAACTCTGTCAAATTCAATTTGTTGAGCTTTCCTCTTAACAAGTTTCACTGGAAACATCTGTTCTATTAACTCTACTACCCCACTAAAGACAAGACAACAAACAGACACACAAAAAACCAAAAGATAAAGTGTGTACGTGACATTCTGCGGATGTAGATTACACTGGATCTAAACCTAAGCTTCCTCCTAACCAAGCTCTTACATAGCTAGAGGAGTGATAAGCAAGGAGAAACTTGAGGAAATGCATTGGATTTCATGGAGAATCTCCCTTTATTTCACATTTATGATTTTCTTACTATATTAGCTTCTGTCACCAGCCCACTGGTTAGCTTCAGTTAGATCTACAGGAAAATGTTATGCATTCATCATTTTGTCTTATATCTGTTGAGTCACTTTCTCTTCCTCTCTATATTTGGCTTCATTTGAAAAAGAAAAATTAAAAGTGGGAGTAACCAATATTTACAGGTGAAAATATAATTTCTAATTTAATGAAGATCAAACAGCTGGCCCAAAGTGAGGATTTTGTAAAGATTTTAAAGTAATCTTTAGATTTGACCTCTGTTTCCTTTGTCTCAATTCCATAATGGTTGTTAGAAAATACATGGCTTTTATTGACTCAAACTTTATGTGGTAATATGATTCACCAAGACAATAATTTTGACCCAGTTATCACACTCCTTAGTTTATACACAAAGGACTTAAGATTAGCATACTACAGTAACACAGCCACAACAATGTTTATAGCAGCTCAATTCACAATAGCTAGACTGTGGAACCAACCTAGATGCCCTTCAACAGATGAATGGATAAAGAAGCTGTGGTATATGTACACAATGGAATACTACTCGGCCATAAAGAATAATAATATTATGGCATTTGCACATAAATGGATGGAATTAGAGATTATCATGCTAACTGAAATAAGCCAATCCCCCCAAAAAACCAAAGGCCAAATGTTTTCCCTGATAAGTGGATGATGATATAGAATCAGGTTGTGGGGGGTGGGGGAGAAAGAACAGAGGAGGAAATTCAGATTACATAGAGGGAAATGAGAGGGGGAGGGAGCGGAGGTATGAAAAATGGTGGAATGAAACAGACATTATTACCCTATGTACATGTATGATTAACAAGAATGGTATGAATGTACATCATGCACAACCATAGAAATGAATATTTGTACCCCATACATGTACAATGAATCAAAATGAAGTCCGTAAAAATTTTAAAAAATAAAAATAAATTAATTAAAAAAAAACAATGAATTTAGTCATTGTTAGAAACACCCGATAATTTATTTGGAACACATGTCAAATTATGTGGGAGGGAGGGAGAGGGAGAAAGTTACAGAGAGAGAGAGAGAGAGAGAGAGAGAGAGAGAGAGAATGAATTTTGAACACACTGGTCCCTGTGGAATAGTCAGTCATTGGGTCTCTTTTATACAACATGCTCTTGAACCTTTTCTAGAATAGTTTCTGATCTAATGTGATGCAAACATTTCCATAAATTTAGCCACAATCACAAATCTTGATTATGGGCAATGTTTGCATTCAGCAAACCAAACCTAGCAAATGTGTGATAGTTGAAAATTTTCAAGACAGAGAACAGGAAGGGAAGGACACTAAAGAGAGTTACGTACTCTCTGTGTTACAAGAAGCCAGCCACATGTGTGAAAGGCTTCAGCACCCTTGTAACATCCCCAGAAAGAAGATTCATCTAAAAACATTACAGAAAGAGGGCTCTGAGAGGTTCTCCAACTAGGAAAAATTTGGATTTTAAACAAGTCTTCCAGACGCCGGTTACTAACACTGCAAGCCACCAAAGTCATTAAACTACAGTGGGTCTCAGAGCCTTTATTTGTAACTTGAGAGATTGATTTCTAAAGCCTGTTCCATGCATAAAATCTACTATTTTATATCCATATGATAAATTAATAGTGATAATCTTTTCGAGAATCATATATTCCAAACCAATTTTTGCAGTATGTTTTATTACAGAAGTAGACTTAAAGAATTTGTAGATTATTTATATTTCCTTTCTCTTCTCAAATTTTGGAAAATGAGCTTTCTTTCCTTATTTATTTAACATGCATGTATTTTAAAACAGTGTTAACCTTCTAGACAGAAGGTCAATTTGAAACCACTTAAGCATACAACTTCCAACCATATTAATGAAGTTTAAGGAGGCTGCTGCTGAGATGCTTGGAGAAATCCTCCTAGATTGCTTGTGAGACTTTCAAAACACTTAGGTCTTTGCTACAGTGCTCAGTAGGCACAGTACTAAAGAAAGATGCAATGGTGCATTTACAGAGAACTTTTAGAGAAGGCATAGATCCATGGTGCATGTGGTAGGGCACGTTGGTAGAAGTCTACTTGAAATGGCTGGTGGTTTTCTCCCATAAGATATTTCACAGAGAAGACAACAGGAAAAGAAAGAAAAGAAAGGGGTTGGGGAAACTGGGTGTGATTATGAAAATTCACTGTTGTATTTCTTCAGAGACATACCTTGAACTAAAATAGAGCCTTTCAATGTTCCTTGTGTTCCATTAACGTGATTGCTTAGTTGTTATTTGGTTAATTTCAGAAAACCACTTCAAAATTCAAGAGAAAATTTCTTCTATCTTGTTGTTCTGAGCTGGGACAAGATGATAACAGTGGCTGGCACTACTGAGTTAATTTTATAACCAAAACTGACATCTCACTCAAGTGCCCACAATTTAAAAGAGAAATGAATTGTCAGTTTTAACTGGAAAGGGGTTTTTATGTGGTTTTTGGAGGTGTTTGGGTATTTATTTCATTTCACTTTATACAAATTTGTATATGATTTACCTTGTTAGTTCTAAATGTAAATTTCTCTTGGACAGATTTGGAAAATAAATTAGACTTCACAAACATTATGAGGGCTAAATCAATATATTAATATTGAGGAGATATTTGAAAGATTTATTAATCACAGAAAGATAACAAATACCATATCAGAAATATTACACACGTTTAATCAAAGTCATCAATTGTAGTTATGCACAGACACTATAAATAGCATTGAGATTTACTTAATACATATTTATAATATGACACAGACTCCCTCCAATCTATCATAAGATTACAGCACACAAAAAATGGCAAGGAATTAAAACTAAATACCAACAGATGGGGTAGAACAATATATTTAAGTACTTTTCCTCATCCTGATTTTTTTAAAGTAACTCCACAAACTCAAATTAAATGCTAGCCACATAATATTGGGAGAAGATTCTCACACATTCCACAAATATTTACTGAATATCAGAGACTAGACCACACACTAGATTCTGGTGATAAAGTTGAAATGAGATATCATCTCAACCTTTGAGACACTGAGAGCCCAGACACTCAAAGCTCTGGGCAGGAAACATGACATCCATTTAAGATTTAGTTCTGCTCTTTACTACTTAATTTATTTATTTTTTTCGTACTGAAGACTGAACTCAGGGACACTTAATTATTGAGCCACATCCCACTCTTCATTTTTTATTTTGAGACAGGCTCTCACTAAGTTGTTTGGGGCTTACTAAGTTACTGAAGTTGGCTTTAAAACTATGCTCCTTCTGCCTCAGTCGGCTGAGATTATAGGCATGTACCACCATGCCTGGATCCTTACTACTATTTGATCTAGAGCAAGAAACTCAACTTCCATATTGCTAAAAAGTGGAAATAAGATACCTATTCATATGCCCTCAGGCAGTTGTTGAGAAAATGTGGAGCAAATTCAACTACAACTGTGAGTGAAGCTAAGGAATGGATTCTAAGCCCCATGAGAGTAGAGGCTTTTTGTGAACATCAATATCTGAAGGAATTGAGGCCAAGATACAAACTTAGTTCACCAAGATAATATGAGCATTTAGGAATAAAGTCAGATAGACTATGAAGGAACTCAGGTTAAAGAATCCTATGCAAATTGACCACATGTATGTTGTAGAGAGTAGACAGTATTCAGTTTCAAAGCCTATTTGAATCCCTTTTGTTGCAGATAATTCTTTGAAACTATTGCTCCAAAGAATACACTTTAGAAAAAGAAGCATTGTATCATAATCTTCCCAATATATTTGTTAAAAAATGTACCATGAGGATAGATTGATGAATAGTAGATAGATAGATATGTCTTTCAATATATATACATGTATGCATATGTAAATTTACTATTTGAATATTTTCATATACTTTGTAATTCTCAATTTCACTAAAATAATTTTCTCTTTTCTCTGACATTTCCTTATTAATTTTAATTGTTAGATACATGTGATTCAGTAAAATTCTCTGGAAGAAAATCTCATCAGCTTGAACAGTTGTAAATCCACACACTGGATTCAGAATTTGTATCTTTCTAACCTCATAAATCCACCAAAATATGAAGCAATTCTTTTCCACATTACATCTTCTACTTGGTTTAGTATGGACAACAAAAGAAAAGAATCCTGCATGCTGTCACTTCTAAGCTCATATTTTGCATTTGGTGTTCCCTTATTGTTCTTGGTTTGGGATTTCTCATTCTTAGAAATTATACTTTGAAGAATGAGAAACTACACTAACTGTAAGTAGACTCAATATCAAGTGATTTGCCTTCATCAACCCATCGGAGTATTTCTATCTATTCATTTTACCTAATTTCATTTCCAATTATTTTTCTTTCTAATTGTCAAGCACATTCTAATCTTTCTTAAAGAAATGACACACATGCAAAAGAAAAAAAATTGAGGTGCAATTCCTGAATTCTGTTATTTTAAAGTCATTACCACCTAGTTGCAAATTCTAGTAACACTGTTTCCTCTGAACGAAAGGGAAAAAAAAAGTGATAACTAAATATACCCCTTGCTGTATGCAAGACAAACAATATTTTTCCCAGCATGTCTCTAATCCCTCAGTGGTTTAAGCTTCTTTGTGAGTTGATCACAATACCAACATCCTTTCTTATTAACATAAGAATTGCTAAATTTAAAACAAAGACATACTAATTTGAACAATATAAGAAGATTGTGAGATATCTCTGGCCCTTGAAAAGGAGAGCTATGGTTAACCTAGGATATGATACTGAGATTCAAGTTTGAATAGAAATTAACTCTTTCTGAGACAACCCATATTACTTTCTGCCTCTTTGAAAACACTGCCAGGGTAACCATGAAAATAGGCATAGGTTGTTTTCCTCAGTTCAGATTCATCCTGGGCTGCCACCATAAACAAAGTTCATCTACCATAGACAGATTTTATTCCAACAATCAAAATTAAAGTGACTGTTACTTGAATGCCTAATTAAACTTATCTTTTTAAGTTTATATTTCCATATATTTCACTGAAGAGGTAAATCATGCACAAAGTTGTTGACTGTGAGTGGATAAATTAACTGGAAAGATCACTGCTCCTAGATTTCCATAGTCTGCTAACAAAGTCAGAATGTCGGAACTACCTCTTGGGAGACATAACTTAAAAGTAATACTCATAGGCCAATTGATTAAAAGAAAAGGGGGGGGGAGAGAAAGAAAGAAAGAAAGAAAGAAAGAAAGAAAGAAAGAAAGAAAGAAAGAAAGAAAGGGAAAGCTACACAAGCATTCTTTCATTATTAATCAGAATTTTTGGAAATTCAGGAAAATTGAATCTATAGAGGTGCAGATATTTTCATCGTAACTAAACTTGTACTTGTAAAAACACCTACTATGGTTTTTTTTACAGTCCCCTCCTTTAGTAATTTTAGGAGTGGGACAGGGAATCTGCTGCTGATGTGGTCCAGACACTGACAACCAGATCTCTCAGTTATTACTAATCATTTGAGAGACCACTTTTCAAATGATTTCAAGTTTGGTGCTCTTAGTGCTTTCTTTCTTAGAGAAATACAGGGATGCTGATTTATTATTCTCCCAGTTTACACAAGCATCCAAGCACTGTTACACTACAGTACTCTGTCCTATGGAGACATGTGGTTCTTCCCTAAAAATAATTTTGCATCACTTCCTGACAGGAGGTGGGAGTTGGTAACTACCAGAGTCAGGTCAGTGTAGCCTCCCCCCCTTCTCCTTCCCTTGGTGTGTCTCTCTCTCTCTCTCTCTCTCTCTCTCTCTCTCTTTCTCACTTCTGTCATAATGTCAAAGCAGAGAGGAAATGATGTTGCTCCCCTTTCCAGTAGTTCCATGTAGATACTCAGGCTACCACCATTTCACTATAAAATCATTGCCTATTATTTTAACTGAGTATATTTATCCGCTCTGTGTTCTTGTTTTGGCCATTGGTAATGACTATCATTTTGTATATACATGTCTTTTTTGGCTGCTACCATGTCTTTTGTCTTCCTTCGGTTGATACTAAAAGTGTTGCCAACAATTTGGTCTACAATTAGTCTGTCATTATGAAAGCTAGAAGCTACACATTAAAATCTATATCTAAAAAAAAATGCTCAGTTCATCAGGCTAGAAGATGGTTGGTCTAAAACTTAAAAAAAATTAGCAAGAACCTCATGAATTCTAATAAACAAAGCAGTTGAATGGCATTTTAACATATTTAGGTTTGATAAGAAGCCTTTTTGTCATTATAAAGTTGAAAAATGTCTTGGCATATGCATTTTTCTATGTTGAACTGTCATGACTAAATAAAATAGAGAAGAGGAAGTTGGAGAAAGAGGCAGCTCATATTGATAACAATGCACTTCAATCTATTAAATAAGAAGTTAAAGTGACAGGTGAAATTGAGGAGTATAAACAGATCCTTTCATCTGGTTATAAACACAAACACAAATCTCTTAAAAGACTTTCATTACAAATACTTATAAGAGTCTCAGTTATGGAATACTGACTTTGTGTCCATTCCTTAAGACATTTTATCTTTTAATTCTTCAGGTAATTCTGAAACATAGGTTTCATTTTCAACCAAGCCTCAAATGGACTAAGTGTCTCAAACCTGAGTTCACACTGCTCCTAAGGGACAGAGCAAAGGCCTACATTTCATCCAGCCATATTCTATCATATTCTATCACTTTCTTTCTTTCTTTCTTTTTTTTTGGTATGGGGGACTGAACCCAGGGACATTCAACCACTGAGCCACATCCCCAGCTCTTTTTTGTATTTTATTTAGAGACAGGGTCTCCCTGAGTTGCTTATGACCTCAATGAGTTGCTGAGGCTAGCTTTGAACTGGCAATCCTCCTGCCTCAGCCTCCTGAGCTGCTGGGATTATAGGAGTGTGCCACTGTACTTGGCTTACTCTATTACTTTCATCCTCTCCACTGTGAAAACCTGTGCTACAGTGTCATCATTCTGAAGAATTCATTTCTCCACAAAACATTTCCATTAGCAGGTTCTATCAGCTATAATAGTGTAAATTAGCATATAATAGTATAAATTTTATTAAGAAAAGACTTATTGAAAAGAATGAATTGCTACCATTTAGATCTGAAATGTTCCCCAAAGGCCTATGTGGTAAAGATCTGGTCCTCAAGTTGGTGCTCTTGGAAGTTGGTAGAAACCTCTCTCTCTCTTTCTCTCTGCCCTGAGATAGGCAGATTGATTCATCACGAGCTCCACACCATGACAAGCTCCATCACTCCCTGCCCAGAAGCAATGGGGTTAACTACCCATAGCTTTAGAAACTCCAAATCTGCTCCCCCCCCAACAAACTTTCCAACAAACTTTCAAAACAAACTTTTTAAGATGATTGTCTCAGATATTTTGCTACAGTAATGAAAGGCTAACCCATGAATAACATATAACCTACCCTCATGCAGCTTATCATTTAGCCAGAAAAAGATATGTTAGCAATAAGGGATTTTGATAGAAGGGGTGAAGCAGTAAAGATGGTTCAGAGAAAATATGACTAATTCTAATTCAGAAAAAGGAAGAATTTTCAGGAAAGAAACATCGGGTTATTTAATGGAACCTCAAAATGTTTAGTATGCCCACAGAGGAAAGGAAGATGAGCAAAAGAGTAAAGAGAGGCAGAACAGATTGTTGCATTGGAGGAATTCAGAAGTAGGTTCTAGGTTGTTTGCCATTTCAGCTACACTGTTTCCCACAGAGGTATCTTCAAACTCCATTCATTTATTTAAAAACTCATTTGTTATTAGTTGATGCATCAGTAAGTCTTTATTAATTTTGTAATGTAAAAAACAAATAAAGTTAAAAACATCAAGAGACTTACTGGGAAAAAAAACAGTCTTATGTTCTTCCTTACTAATCATCAAGATAGTAAGCAACAATTTGATGACAAGATTCTGAATACATGGAGTTGCTTTAAAAACCTCTCATTCACTATGAAATACTGAAAAAGAAGAATCATTATGCAGAAATACAAAAGCCCAAATATTTTTTCTATTCTCAATACACCATATTCTAACTTTTCATTAGACAGGCTGTTCCCAATGATAGCTCGAGTTTTTTATTCAGCCACATATAATATTTGCATTCTGGGCTCAAGTCAAAAGTTACATCCAGCTGTGTACAATAGGCATCTTCTAATTATTGGTCAATGACAGGAATCTGATAAGTCAGCTCTTCGTTTCTGTGACCAAAATACTTGACAAGAGCAACTTAGAAGAGGGAACGTTTATTTTCACCCACAGTTCCCGAGGTTTAGTCCATGGTGGGTTGAGTCCACTGCTCTGGGCCCAGGTATAACAGAACATCATGGTGGAAGAATATGGTGGAAGGAAGCTGCTGCCTTCATCACAGCCAGGAAACAGAAAGAATGAAGGAGGAAACAGCTACAAGGCAGATGAACTCTTCCAGGACATGCCCCTAGTGACCCACCTCCTCTAGCCACACTCTACCTGCCTACAGTGACCAGCCAGTTCAAAGTAGGATGATTAGTTTGCAGTTGTCATCATCTAATCATTTCACATCTGAATATTCTGTATCAACACAGGAGATTTTGTGGAACTTCATATCCAAATCATAACATTGGGCAAAAGGCAAAGGCAAAGGTGAGTGTGACATTTAGCTCTGTGTGTGCACATGCTCTCTCTTTCTCCATCTGTGTCAGTCCTCTTTGCAGATAGTTGGAGATGACTGAGGCCACTCTTGGCACAATGCACTGTACAGTACTTGGTGCCTATGGCTATGCATAAATATCACTTGATGGTGAGGATATTGAATGGAAAGTGCTACAGTGGGACAAGGACAGAACTGAGAAATTATGGAGCATACTAAATCAAACTGGTATATTTAGTTATCTCTGAAAAGTGAAAGAACATTTTAATAGTAAGTACAACAAATAATCCTTTTTCTGTAAGAAGGTAACAAACCACAAGTCTAGCCCCTCCACTTATCTCAAAGGAAGAAAAGAGAAGATAATTTTGCTTCTCTGATAAATAGCTCTTCCTATTTGATTAAGTTTGTATTTTAAACCTAGACTGTGTTCCAAGAAATCTCTGTGAATTCAAAGGGTCCAGAGCTGCATATATTCCCTCCCTTTGATCTTGTTAAGTCCACACCAGTTTGCTAACTACATGGAAATGCAAAAAGTCATATCATATTTTGGAAGCAGCCAAATTGAATAGCAAACCACACTTCAGAAAGCACATATTGAGTTTGGTTGCCTTTAAGTAAGACCTTACCGCTGCGTACTGCAAAGTTAAAAGAGGAACACATCATACTGTCAAAGACGAGTGGGCTGTGTGAACTGCAAGCTCAAAAACCTCGCAGTAATCTCAACACATGCCAAGTCTCCAAAAGTGGGACAGTATCTCCTTTGGAGATGGGAAAAAACACTCCTAGGTGTGCAAAGCCAAAAACTCTTCACAAGAGATGGATGAGCCTTGGAATGTTTTCTGCCTTCAAATAATTGTTCAAAAGCTATGTAAGGCATCTTCATTAGCTAAATAAATACCTTTGAGAGCAATTTTTTACTTGACCAGAGCAGACTTGAAGTAACTATTTCCAGGAACGTTTAGTAGGTCAGAAGCTTCAAGGGTAAATCCCTGTTACTTTGAAAATACACATAACTTTTCTGTTAAAAGTGCTCTTTTAGATATGTTGCACCTATTTTTTAAAAAATCAAATATGATGAATCTTAAAAAATAAATTCGTCCATTATGTTAATATCCTGACATTTCATTCTTGGTCACTCAAACCCCAATTCACTAATATACTCAAAGTCTGATTCACTTCACTTCATTTCATTGTTTGCTCAGAACAGATTGTGTAGTAGGGAAAGTTTGAATGTCAAGTTTATCGATTAAAACCCACAGCAATGAAGTATCTATTAAGTCAGCGAACTGACTCCCATGGGATTTAATCCATGTGAAACTTCTCCAGATGGAGTGATTTTGACCAAAATCAGCAGCATTATAAGATTTCGACAAAACAAAAATATTACTAGACATAATTGAATAGTTAGAATGCTCCCATTCACATATTAAATGTATTTACCTTCATATCCTATAGTATCCCACTCTGGTTCTCATTCTGTTATTGAAATGTTGACTAACACAATGGTTTTCAACTGGATTCCCTTTCTCAAGTCTTTGTACCGCAAATTTGACCCATTCGCCCCACCAAACAAAACAAAAGAAAAAAAACCAAAACACTGTATTCATTGTTCCCAGGGAAAAGTTATCCCAAAGTGCCAAAGTTGGCATATATTCTTTTGTATTTCTTGTGAGCCAATGTAAGAGTTACTTTAGGGTAAAAGTATCCTTTAATAAACAATAATAATAGAGGTGATACTGCATCAGCCAGGGAAGCTTCTATCAGAGTTTGAGAAAAGTTGTTATTTAAAAATCTTAAATCTATTTTATTAAAATATTTCAATATATCTTTATGTAAGTAAGACTGTGTTTCCACCTGCTGAGCTGGTGGAACTGGATGGATAACTTCAGTTTCCATATGAAGACACTCCTAACTGTTGCTTCCCCTGGCAGCTTCTTAATCCAGGGAAGCTCCCAGCGGTGGCTCCCTAGGGCTCCCTGCTTAAGCTCTCTGCAGCTGCTCCTCTCAGCAATGAATGGCTCTAGTCAGCAGTCGAATCCAGCAATTACAGCCTCCTACTGCTGCTCCCCAAGAGTCCCATTGCTTCTCACATGCTCAAACAACCTCCAACTGCATCTTCATCTCTCAGGAGAGGCATATTTGAGCATTCCTTTGTCAGCACCACTTCTAAAAGACCTCTCTGATCAAGCTATTCCTCCACTCTAAAGAACTTATCTACCCTTGTTCCCACCCCATCCCCCATCCCTCATTCCACTTTGCCCCCCAAAATAATGTAACATCCTACTCCCAAGTGCTTCTTCAGTCCTCCATTAGACCTGAAGTGGTGCCTTACTCAGTTCTGAATGACTTATTATACACACTAAAAGTCACTTCCGAGATTACTTGCAAGCTAACTATTAGTTTCTTCTTTATCATTTAATCTCAAGCCCCTTTCCCTGCCAATTACTTCATCCCAAATGTTGGCTATGTATCTGCCAAAAGAGGACTATTGCATCCTTATGTGCCCTGCATATATATCCATCCAGCCCCTATCCAACTTCAGTGCACTCATTTGCCTTCACATCATTTCACCCCTTGATTTGTAAGTTTTTTGAAGGGAAAAGCTATTCTTATTTGCAGATCTTTTTATTCCAATATCCATGACAATGCTTAATACAAGGCAAATGCTCAAAGAATAAGCCTCAGCTGCATGAGAGTTTAGTATTCAAAATTGGTTAGCTGGTTTTTTGGATAAGAGTTTTAGATTGCTCTTCACTAGTTTACCCACAAGGCATGGATTCAGCTGGGGGGAAAAAAATCTAGGCCCAGAATACTGCTGGACCACTCAGAGCTCCCAGGGTAAATATACAACCACAGGTCTATAGCTTCTCTGTAGGTTATTTTTCCTTAAAGTTGCAGTCTGTGTAGATAATGAAAGACTGCTGTTTCCACTCATGCCATTGTGTATTTGTAGCACTAATATTCATTAAAGATGCAACTGAAATGTTAATGATAATTGCACCCAAAAAGCTAATAAAGAGAAGCCCAAGGCTCACATAAATGCCAACATTTAATAATTATGCATACTTTTAGCTTTCCCCCTAATTTATCTTACTTTCTGATAATTAGTTTAGTAAATCTGAGATCCCAACATATGTGTAATTAATTTTAAAATTTGTTTTTAAATTTGCTTTTCATGCTCGGGAATGAGGTATATTTTCCCAGAATGTAAATAGGTAATTATCTTTAAATAAGATGGTTACCTATAGAGAGGACAGAACATAAAAACACGCCTCTTGAGAATATTTACAAGTAGGAAACAACTTGGGAAAATCAGTATCAACCAGGATCCACTCAGGAAAACAGAAACCAATCTAAGTATTTCAAATAAAGAAGATCTAATAAAGTGAGCTGTTTACAAACGTGCTGAAAAGCTAAGACTGAACATGGGAAGGAGGGGCAGCTCAGAGATTTGTAATAACAAGAAGCCACTGACATTCCTGCAATTAGGTATCACTGCCAGAGCCCAGAGGTCAGGACTGGCCATGGCAGCCTCATCGGGACATGGGGCTTCCTGGTGTGAGAATGCCAATAGCAAGAAGAAGCTGAAGCTGTTGCCAAGGAGAAAAGCCTTGCAGGAGACAGTGCCCATGGCACTGAGAGGGAAAGCAGCTTTACTTCTTCTTTCTCCTGCCTCCTAGCTCTTTCTTGCCAATGTCCTCCACTGGCTGAACTCTACCTGAAGTCAGAAAAGATAGTAAGCTGGGAAATACTCATAGAAGTGACGCGCGGCATAGCAAGAGAAAAGTGAAAAATGGCTTTAAGATCAAGTTGGCAAAAATCAGTGCACAATATCTTTTATTTAATTTTAGGTAACAATTATGGTCCAAAAAACGTGAAATTATTTCTTATTAGCTCAAAATTTTAACATTAGTACAAATTTATTCTCTCTTTAACAAAGAATTTCTCCATGGGAAGGGGAAGTAATTATTTTGAACAATATTTTACAAATTAACTTCATTATGTATATTCTTAAATAAAAATCCTTTGGAATCAATGAGAGCATATCAATTATATCCTAATTCAAAGAGAAAGAGGAAAGGACCTGTCTGTACAATAGTAGGTCTTTAGAAAAAGAAAGATCACAACATCCATTGAATACCTATTCTGAATCAGACACTTCTTGAAAAGTCTTATGTATCTAATTGTGTTTTAAAATTTCATGGCAAACCAGAGAGCTGGTGTTACATTTTAGTTCTCAGAGGATGAAAGTAAGTCTTCAAAGAGATGACATGTGCTTACCACAAGGAAAAACCCAGATGCAACTTTGAGCAAAGTCATTTGCATGTAGTAAGTATTGAACTGAAATGGGACTGCACATCTTCATTGAGTTAAACTGCAAGAATCCAAGATACCCTGTTAAAGTGAACTACCTTATAATGAAAGGGTCCTAAGCAGAGGTAAGAGCAATGAGTATGTGTTACATCACTCTGCACTGACAAACAGCTCTGAAATCTATCCCTCCTTCTTCAACATCCAAAAAGCGTTCATCCACCCACTTGCTCAAATCGAAACTAGAAAGGATAAGTAAAATATGTAAAACAAAATTTTAATTGTTTAATTCTTGTCTCATTTTTAATGTTAACCTTTAGTTGGGTTTGGAATTCAAACACTTGGCTGTAATCTTTATAACTAATTCTGCCCATATAAAGAATATTTTTTTCTCAAGATAACATTACTAGAAGAAAAAAAAGATTGTAAAATGCTTGTATCTCATTTATTATTTTTTCACTGCAACATGCAATCACTCTGCTGCATTAGTGAAAACATGGGGATTAGCAGAGGATAAGGAAGCTATGACCTGGAATGAAAATAAGCAAACTAAAGTCATGAATACCTAACTAATCCTTTTAATTTAAATTTTTTTCTTGTTATGTCAGCATTCCTGGTGCTAATACCCTGAAGATAGCATCAATACATTAAGTCACAGCTTAAGCAAAGTGATTGGCATGAAACCAGGGAGAAAAAAAGTATGTACATGTATCCAACCAAAAAAATGCTACTGAGTTTTCAACATTTATCAGGCACAGTTCTGAATATTTGGGAGTCAAAAAGGATTAAGATCCAGTCCATATCATCAAGGAGTTTTCTTTGCAGACTATAGATAGATTTAGGGAGTTCAATGAGCCTTGTGTTCATGTAAATAAGTATATAAAATGTTAAAATCACGGAGATTTTAGTAGAGACAGGGTTGACAGATTTCATCAGATTTTCAAATGGGTTCATGACCACAAACTCCTTAAGAATTTCTGAGCTAAATGCAAACCTACCAACATGGGTTAGAAAGCTGGCAGCTAAGGAAAAGTGTATAGTCCACAATCTCTGAGTCTGTTTACTGCTCTTGCTAGATCAGTAACCAGAGGGTGTGGAAGAGATGAGAGGTGAAGTGTTACGCTGCAGAGAGACATCGGGACATAGACCACTCTTACCTGCAAAGTCAACTTTGCCGATAGTCTCAATTGTGCCCACTTTCCTTTTGATATTACTTATGATTAATGCTTATTTTTCTGCTACAAATCATAAAATAATAAGCAGATTAAAAATTTCTCCTCTGCTACATTTTATTATTGCCTTAAATAAAGGTTGCAAGGGGAATATCATTTAGAATTTAGTTGATGAAAATACTAAAATTAAAATCCTAATGTCCTGTCATAACATCTTAATTATACATGATTTGGAAAGGAAAACAGAAAATTATTTTATAGATTAAATCGTATTATAATGACTTCTTAAGAGAATATAAGTTATTCCACCTTAGATTTTATTTTCAGTTTTTCTTAAGATAAATGGGCCAGCTAGATAATCTTTTATTTATAGAGAGATTTTCATAGTGACTATGCACATTACACTGAAATTTGACATGTATTACACAGCTATCACTTATTTCCTTTTTTTGAAAACACAAAGATATTCTCTGATATCAAATATAAGCATTTTGTAATGTACATACAAAACAGAACTCAGAATTACTACTAAGAATATGAAAATGTATTCAGTTTGAGCTTTAAGACATTTATCAAACTATGTGTTTTAGACCCTGTAATAAACATCCATTGGTCATTAAGGGACCTTCAAGGGCAGCAAGTCGTGCTTTAGGCTTAATTACTTTAAAATATTTTCAAATTGTTTTGAACTGTTATGTTATCAAAATCAGAACTACTGTTTTACTCAGTCTCAAAATGAAAAATAATGTTCCTCTTCTTTATTTTATACCTAGTTCCAGATGTCTTATTATTTAATCCTTGTCAGTATGATTCAAAGCTACAGGAGGATAAGGCAGGGTACAATTGCTCTTCATCAGCACACAAACTCTACAGATGCTTGGTTTTTGCCCTTCTTTTGCCACCCCCTCAAAATATGCATTAATTAGTGCATCCAAGGCACTGAAGGAAAACCCTCCTTGTTGGCACAATTCCTAGTGAGCAGAGATGCTCATTTGAATTCTAATATTGTTCCCATTTGTTGTTACCAGCTCACAATGCTCCTTCTGTAGGAAAAGGGGTGACTCAGATGAAAGCCAGCAATGTGCAATATCTACAATATTACCCTTCTTGTTCCTTCTTACTTGTCTCAATTAGTAAATGAAAGTATAGTGAAAATTTACAAGGAAATACCATAAACTTATTCATCCTCTTGAATATATTGAACAGTACATTATGAAATTTAGCACAGTATTAATCTATACTACCATTCTAATATCTTCCATTAGACAATATATGGTATTTCATGTACTGATATTTTGATTAGAAAAATATGATTTCTACACTTATAGCAAAAGTAATTTTAAAAGAAAATACTATTTATTGAAATCTACCTTCCCTTCCTTTTTACTTCTTTCATCCCAAATGCAGAAAAATAATAGTCAATAATCCTGTTTTAAAGACTATGAAGGAAAGAGTGAGAAAGAAAGAAAGGAAGTTAGGAGAAAAGGAGGGAGGGAAAGAGGGAAGGGAGGGGAGGGAGGCAGGGAGGGAAAGAATTCTTAAAAGAAATACATTATGCTTAAAAGAAATACACTATTCAAATGAAAATTTCACTAAAAATTAGTTTGATTAACCTTGTATCTTGTGGACTATGCTAGGTAAACCAATAACCTAATCAATGCCAATACATTTACACAAAGAAGTGAGGAAATGGCTTCCTAGAAGATGGACTGATACATTCTCTTATAACCATAGCTATTCTAACTAGACTGGATTGTATGAAAAGAAAAAGACCTAGATTTGAAAAATGCATTTATTTAAAAATGTTTTGCAGTACTTCATGAGTACAGATGATGGGCTTGAGTTTATCTGTGACAACATTTTAGAAGAATGATCTTGTTGAAGTACAGATCACAAATGACACCTGAAAGACTTAACTTCCCCAAGTTTCACAAGTTAGGCATAATTGTTCTAAACTGCTTAACTATCAGATCGTTGCTTTCTAGACCTCCATGATACTATCTCACATATTTTAACAGATTACATGTTTCCCACTAAATAAAGTGCCTGGGAAATACATGACAGTCCTATTAACCATTGAGGCATATATTCCAAAATGCTAGAATATTCCTATCTTCATAAATTGCAAATGTGAATATTTCCAACAAACAAAAATAGGAACATGGAGTGTTTTAAGGTACAGTTTCATTGTTATGACTTCCTTATGGTGGAGAAAATCTGTAAGGACTAATATAAGCTTATCTGTATTATTTATTGAACTTAATTGGTCTTTGGCCCCGTGACCAGAAGTCGAGTATTGATTGGACTCTGTTAGCTTAGTATAATATGGCTTCTATTGGATTCTGCCACCTAATATGAATTAGAGTAAGTAAAGAATGATTTGCAGAACAGGAAGGAAATCCTTGCAGAAAGAATGAGAAAGAACATGGGGATTATTATCTTAATAATTTTATATCACTTTTAATCAGTATGTGAGTAGTAAATGATGAACATTTTTCACAAATAGGTACCATTATATATCATCATTTGTAAGGTATTCCTACAAATTTACGTCTCTTATTTAGCTAATGCTGTCAAGATATAGATCATGTACAAAAACCTAAGTCCACTTTTGGGGAAAACTTGTCCCTAACTTTGACTTGTACTAACTTTGCCAAACAAGTCAGCTATTTCACTTACCTAAGATTATGTTTTGTAACTATTTTATTTCATTGGTATGCCATCAAGTTTCGTTCCTTAAAGCTCAAGGTTCTTAGGGAAGGTTAGTGATATACAACAAAGTTTTGGGGCATTTTAATTTTAGGTGTTCCCACACTAAAAACATTAAGAACATGTATTAGGGATCTTTGCCCTTTTCTTTGTTTTTGAACATGTTTCAAACTGGGTACCTACATATAATCTTAACCTTCCTCTCCAGTGTAAACAGAGCTGGAATGGCACAGGGGGGAGCCAGGCCAAGGGTCTTGTCCTGAGCCCTCACTGCATGCAAGCAGTGACTGCTTTGACATTTGTGGGCTCTGTAAAACTTTTCCTACTACTGATAATTTTTCTTTGGTTTCATTTTGTTGCTTGTTGAAAATTTTGAAATGTTCATTGTTGCAGAACACTGACTTGAGTTTTCTAATGTACATGGCATTTGACATGCTTTTTTTGACCATTACAGCTTTCCTCCCCTCTGGGTCTTCTGGGAAAAGCAGACCCAGATCCTGAGATGCTGCTTTTTCCCCTCAGCTCAACCTGGAACTGAAGTGTGGTACCTGTCTGTTCTGTTGTGTTAATCTTGTCAAGGCCTTAGTATTCATAAAGAAAAAATGTTAACCTGAAATTAAGATGTGCTGGTACCTAAAGAATATGGATTTGTACATGTGGCCACATGGAATAATTGCTCTTCTGATACTAATTGGTAGTATAATTTTCAAGTATCTCCACTTGATACTTTAAAAAAGACTCATTGAGAGAAACTGTATTTGTGAGGTTTGCCTCAGGAAGGGTACGTTCTAAAATTTATTCATCGATTAAGGCAAAGATCAAAAGCTATCTCCGTGTTATTAGACTGGCATCTTGTTGGATTTATTTTTAAAGGTTTAATTTTTTTTCCTTCCTTACACTTTAGGTTATATGGAAAGGTGTTATGAAGAAAAATCCAGTGAACAAGTGCTGTGTCCTATAACAGTTACTGCTGAGATGTCCTTCCAGCAGGGACTGAGATGACTCATGGTGAAAGTGCTTCTCCAGTCTGAATAATAGAATCAGGGTACTGAAAAAAATGTTTTAACCTTATGGACCATGAAATGAATAACAGATACTGTTTTTCTCTCTGTGTTGGCTGCTAGGAGTCTTCGAACTAAATATTTTACGAAGCTCTGAAAGTATATAGAAATCATGACATAAACTTTATGATTTAACTTCACCTCTGACTGCATCCTACCCTTACCTTATTTATCTGTTGCCTCCTATTTCTGCTATTCATCTTGGTATACTGAATACTTCTTTATAAGCCACTTTTAATCCCTTCCAACATAAAACAACGTTAATAATAAATGGAGTTTGAGTGTTTTGTCTTTCCACTTTATAAAGGCTTTCTGAAAATACTGACTAAGCCAGATCAGGACCTAACATTGTTATATTTTGGGATCTTTGGGTAGCATACTCTGAAACAAGATGGAGTTTAGAGTGCTGGGTATTTATTAAGGCATATTCTTGTGATGAATGCTGGGGTAAAAAGAGGAAGGAGGTAGGACTGAATCGAGAAGTTAAAGGGTAGTATATGCTGGACAAGTGGGCCATCAGGGATTGACCTTAGGCAAGCAAGTGGCTCTCTGTACCCCCAAAGAGCTGACAAGTGAATGCTCTCTGATGACACATTCCCAGGAGCTACACAAACAATCCGCCCTTGAGAAAGAAAACTGTACCCATCTAGCATTCATATGCCATTAAGTCGAACCCTGGGGGAAATGGCAATATCCTAGGAGAGTTAAATATACTCAAGATGTTATTTTGGTCATGTCATTATGTGCTACTTATGTCTCCTACTCTGCTCAGAGAACACACACAGTGTATCTACCGGAAAAGGCATGAAGTGAGTGATAACATTTCATATATAGTTATTGAACATACAACATGAATTGCAAGTCTATTTTGTGGTATATACAACCTTGTCTTTAGACATTATGGAGAAGTCAAAGTAGAAAGTATTTTAGACATATATTCAAATGCACATTATTGCATTTCATGCTTCTATCATTTTCAGTATCATAATTGGGAGCTCTAGCTTCATAGCCAGTGCTCTCCAGTCTTGCACATTTACTCATGAACAAGGAAGATTGATTGCTCTTAGTAAACATCACATCACATGATTTGATAGTTAGGTAACTTGATTTACTAACACCATATTATACATAGGTAATGAAAAAATTCATTTCCTTCCTGACTATGTTAGCAAGTTACTGCCATCTTAAAGCTGAACCCCAAATTATTACATTCCATAAATTCTTTGAGTGCATAGGTTGTTGGGCTCAGTTGGTGAAAGAAAACTATGTAAAGAAGTATGTAAATACTAGTGGAGGCCTGGTGGAAGCATTAGTTTGCATGCTGCTCAATGTAAGTTATGAAAGCTTTCATTCTTATGCTTCTTTTTACCTTTTTAAATCTAAGGCAAATAATAACGAGTTGCTTTTTGTTTGTTTTTGTTTCCTTTTTGGGTTTTTTGTTGTTTTTCTTTCAGGTTTTGACTTAAATATCTGTTTTGAGTCATTTCAATTGGGGGAAAAAAAAGAGTGTTAAGAGAGACTAGGGGATTACCCATTTTATGAGGGAAAGTACAGGATTAGAATCCAGGTTGTTTGACTTCTACTCCGGTGTTTTCCTTCCCTATTGCTCCATTCATTTATATTAAATAGCTGTAAGAAATCAATAGCACCAAACTTCCACATTGTCTGTGTTGGCAAGATAACCACTTTGTTATCCCCGTTCTAAAAAGATTTTTGAAAAACTAGCTCCCTGGAGTACACAGTTGCAACAATTGAAGATGAGCTGTGTTTTTACCAGTCAATGTATGTTTGACATCGGTGATTAATACAGTCTTCCCTCAATTGCTGAGTTCCTTTATCTTGGTGAATAAAGGATTGACAAATTGTTAGGCAAGGAAAATGTGCTTCAAAACTATCCAGATACACCTGAGCACCAGATAGCCTAACACATTAGAGACTGAGGAAATGTGCACATCAGTTTATTTTTGTTCATTGAGAGGAAACGTAGCTTAAGTGGGACTGACTTTTTATGACATTTATTTAGTTCTTGAATTGACTGACAAGCCTATTAATGTATTCCCTGAACTTTATTAATGTAATTGGAAAATAGCCCACATGCCAATCAACTTATAAGAAGTAATTATGTTCATAAATGCTGTAAAATTATTAGCTGTTAATTTGACCCCACTACATACTTTCAAATCAGTAGCCTGGATTTTCTTTTTCTGGAGGAACAAAATATACTGACAAAACATTCACAAAGAGCGTTCTTAACTGTCCATATGTTCCCCATCACCAAAAGGTCAGCAAAAATTACTCTTACCATACTAACTCATGCAATCATTTTAAAACTATTAACAGCATTAAACAATCAATGTAACATATAGTTAAAACAATGTCCTGTGAAAATTGAACACACATGCCTGGGAAGGGTTTATATTCCACAGTCTCCTTTAAAAATAGATGCCTAACATGGAAAAAAGAGAGGACGGAAAAAGAAAAACAGGATACATTTAGTATTCACAAAAGCAGTGCTTAAACCTATAAATTTAGTGTACCAGCAAAATGTCTATATCTTAAGTGACTCAAATATATTATTGTCCAAGTCCATTTTTTTCTCAGAAAATAAAAATCTTTTGTAGTCTTTGGTCTAGAAACTCAGGTCAAAAGGCAAAGAACTGAACAAGAGAACAGATTACATGTGGATAACAGAAAAATGTGCTTGTGTCTTATAATCTCATGTCAGTTTTTCAATCTGGACAAACTCTTGCCCTTTGGAGTCCTGGGATAATCTCAGAATAAAGATAGACTCCTGTAAAAATTTCATCATATTCTTATACAACAAGTTGAAATAATGAGCATCACTACAATGTGTGACAATCTGCACCAAGAATTTCATGGATTTGTTTTCAATTTATACTTTTTTCCTTAAAGCAAATCATTTAATTAAGAAACTTAATCTCATCGGAATATAAAAATGTGTATTAATAACTGAAGTGGTGTTTACATTCAGGTTTATTTTTATGTAAGAAAATAGAGATCAAATTAGATTATTATCAGATTAATAATCTGCCCAGACTTAAATCTTATGCCTAAATTAATTTTTAGCCTTGACTTATTGAAGGATAAATGCAGAGAACTACAACGAAGTTGCTCCCTCAGTTTTTTCCATTAAGCATTAAGAATTCATGCACTAGCACCACATTATCATAGAATTTGCTATTAATTTAGAAGTATTGCAAAACTTATTTTGAATTCCACAAAGCATAATATTTCTATACAACAACAGATGATTAATCTACATAGCACAAGTAAATAATATAAAGGGCAAAAATATACATTTTCCATTTTTCCTAGCATTAGGCTTGCATTTTTCTTTAAATGTATATTGGGGGTATGTAACTCTTACATTTTAGTATGCAACAAAAGCAAAATAATTTGATGGTTGTATTTGCATTTGGAGATTATAAGTTAGCTGGCATGATTTATGATCTACTGAAAGTAAATCAAAGTGTAAAGCATTGTGCACATATTTTTTTCAAGTACTCTATGTTGAAATAAAGTAATTCTAGAAGACTGCCACTTTTCATTGTGCCTTGAATCAATGTAAACAGAAGTTGGATAGAGAAAGTGTTCGGAGGCTAAGAGAATTGCTTTTAAATGGTTACCATCATATTTCAAAAAGTTTACTGAAGATGATCCCTTTGGTCAATCTAAGTTAGACTCATATACGGAAGCTAGAGAGAAAAAAAGAAAAGCAGAAGAAAAAAAGAAAAAGCAGAAGAAAAAGTGGGGAATGCCATGAAAGTAGAAGGATGACTTCAGAGTAAAGGAAGGGGGTCAGGAGCAGGGAGGAAAGAAGAGTGGGGAGGTTTGGGGAGTGTAATTGATCAAAATCTGTTTTTGTGAATATATGAATATGCCAAAATGAAATCAACTTATCTGTATAAATATGCACCAATAAAAAGTTGTTTAATATTTCAATATATCTATCATAGGTTGTCAAATACTTAGAGTATTAAATATGTGTTCTCAGAGATTTACAGAAGAGATTATTCAAAGGAAGTTATGAAGTAAATCATATACAAAAATCTTCATAGGGTGTTAACAGATATTGATTTTCTTGATCTTTGGGGATTAGCCTTACACTTAGCCTTTACACTTAATGGTGTATAGGAATGTAATTCTCTGAAGACAATGACAACATATTTTTAGATATTATTACTCCTGCTTCTGATTCATTTTGATATCTAAATACTAAGCATTTAAAAATACAGTCCTTCACAGTACAACACCTCTGGGAAGGCTTACCTTGCACAGTTAGATGCACCTGCATTGTTCTCGGTGTATGTTGAGTCTGAACAGAACACGTGTATGGGCCATCATCTGTCACATCCACGTTCTGTATCTGGAGGCTATAATCTCTTTTATTCAATGTTGAAATGGAAACTCGAGGATCCACTGACCACTTATCACCTCCAGCAAAAATAATACTTGACCGGTTCAGCCAGGCACCCTTTGAAGCTCCATCTTCCAAATAACACCTGCAAATTACCAAAGACAGAATGCTATTAATCAAAGTGAAAATGAGAGACAACATTATCTTTGGTCTGGGTGTTATTTCCAAATGCTAAATAGCACAACATCAAATGCAAACATCAGACAAACTCAAGAGACTTGAACATACTGATACAACTTCCATTCCCAATGCAAATATGTAACAATACCTGCATACATTTGTGTGTGTGTGTGTGTGTGTGTGTGTGTGTGTGTGTGACAGAGAGAGAGAGAGAGAGAGAGAGAGAGAGAGAAATGTGTTTCAATGTGTTTCAGTTGAGAATCAAACTCCTTTTTTATCCTGTCTGGATAAAAAATCCTGACAAATCTGAATGAAGTTAAATTAGTTCAAATAATAATTTTCTGCATTAAAACATATTTCTGTGTTTGAAATTATGAGAGGTAGTAAAGGTCTCTGAGTTAGACTGATTTGACTCAATCCACTTCTGAGTATAATGTACCAGATGTGGAAAGTGTAGAATAGTGTCACTTTTTTTTTTTAATTACCCAGTGGTGAGCCTGTACACTGAAACTATAAACTGCATTTTATTGATAAAACTATAAACTGCTTTTACCGATGGCTGTCATAATTAAATGTAGCAAAGCTCATATAATACTTTCAGGAGCAATTTTTCTTGCTGTCTTTTCAATAAGCTGTCCAATAGTTTTTCTAGGAAGCATTCATTTATCAACAAACATTTATAAGGTACTCATTTATGGATTCAAAAGGTACTACTACCCTTTCACTGTAAAAGTTTTAGTCTAGTGAGGAAGACAGTTGAATAACCAATTGTTACTACACAGAGGAGAGAGTATTTTGATTAAACCACGCAGACACATGAGAGACAGGAAAGGGTTACTGGGAATGTGGAGAAAGACTTTCCAGAATAGGAAATCCCTGAGATGGAGTGGAAGGTAGGACACTGTAAACAGAGATGCCACAGGTGATTAACACTACATAGAAGAAAGGGAGCAAGGCATTCCATGGAATCACAAAAAAAGCATAGGATGTAGAGTAAGAGGGATGAGCCACATGATGATGGTGAGCACAATTACAATTAGTATATTTTGTCTGATTTTGAAGCCATTTATTCAAAGTCACATTCTATAACAAGATTCAAAAATACAGCTTTGTATCCAAGAGCAGTCAAGCACTTGAAGATTTACAACAGAAGGCTGTGGTCATATGCCAGTGATTTTGCTGAGGCCTAGAATTCTATGTTTCATCTTGAAAACGTTCTGTTACAAATTAAAGACTGGTTTTCTTAAATGAGTACAAAGTACAGCTACAGAATGAAAACACACATACATTGAAATAGTTTGACAGCATTTCCACAGAATACCTTGGGGGATTGAACACAGTGCTTGAGATTGCTGCAAAATTGCAAGCTGAAGGCAACAGGGCAGGCTGCTGCCAACTGTATGAAACTAATCACTGGGTGAAAAAGCAAGCAGCAAGGTACACTGCAGAATCTAATTTGCAGACAGCTTCACCATCCACAGAATCCAAACTAGTCGAAGTCGTAAAGGTCACTGTTAATTGAAAAGCTTTTCCTTATGTATTTAATGAAGAAAATGAAACCCCTTTAATGATATAATTGAACAATTACAGTATATTGTAATTTTAAATGATATGCAGAAAGAAGAGAGTGGGGGAATATTCCTCATTCTGCAAGATCACATTTGCGCTGCTGTAGAGTAGAACTCTAAATACCACGTGTAGGACTGTGTCATTTAGCATCTGGGTTCATCAAGTGTTTATTGTGTGACTGCTGCATTCATAGCCATCACATTTTGTCCTATTGGGTGCTCATTACAGCCCAGTAGGGTATGAACTGCTATGCCCTTCATCACTAGAAAACAAATGGAGATGTTTAGGTTAAAAGATTTTCCCAAGCCACGTTATTAGTGGGTGGCAAAGTTGAATTTATAATCAAGTCTTCTCTTCCCACATTCAATGTCCTTTCCACTGTAATGCAGATCAAAGACTTTTTAAATGGGTTTCAGAAATGGGAAGATGATTAGAATGTTGCAGATATTACCGCAAGTAATTTCTTATTTACTGAATGTGACCAACTGCTTAACCTGTCCTATTCTAAAAGAAGCAGAAAATTAATTATTAATGGATATTTTACCATGGAAGTGTGATTTAGAGCACTCTGCTGGGCATTTCCCTTTCCCTAGAGACAGCAGCAGCTTTACTTTTATGCTGGGGTGGAGGAAGACACTGGCTAAGAGAATAACCAGTAAGTCTTAGCATAAGCATCATTCCTCTGTTGTGGCATGCCAAAGGTCATCACAGAAGAATAGAACTTAACTACCTCACTGTGGGGGAAAGAGAGAAAAAAAAAAAAGGAGTTCTTTTGTCTCTTTGAGGAGGATAGCTATTTCATAATGGTCATTGGTCTCACCCCAGTGCGTTTCAAGATATACATTAGAAAGATCCCATGAATGAGAATCAACATACAAATCTGTGGGACTCCTCATCCCTGCAGAATTTATAATGTATAAAGGAGGACAAATGTTCATGAATAGCCATGGTGCAGAACAGGGAATGAAAATGCAGTCATTAAGTTATCATTCTTCCAGTTGGATCATTCAAGGGTCTCTGAGGATCTCAGGCTTCTGCCCATGATCCTTACTTTCAGGTCCCTTCTCCCCACAATAAACAGAATAAACCTTTTAGAGTTTAAATCAGATCATCAACAACTCCCACTCCCAGCCTGTTTCATTCATAAGAATACCCGATCCTGCTGGTGGCCAACCTGCCCCTGAGGCTCTCCTGTCCTTGTCTCTTCTTCCACTCTGCTCTAGACTGATCTGCTGGGTGTGCTTGCCTCTGTTGCTTTGCATTGGTTGTTTCTTCTGCTTGGAACTCTCTTCCCCCAGAATTCTGCACAAACAAATTGTTTTCTATCTGATTTAGGTCTTTATCAAGATATCTAAGATATTAAATAGCAGAAATAATACCACTGTTCTCACAACTTTCATTTGATACAATATTTACTAGATTGAATTTTTTTTCTTCCTTTCAGCTAGATGGCCCAGGAATATGTGTATTTGCTTGTTTCTGTACATTCCAAGGACTTACACACAATGGATAATAAATATAAAGGTGCATTGAGTACTTAAATGAAGGCAAAAGTAAGACAGTTTTGGAAAAAGTAATAGCAAAGTATATTTAAAGTCCCCAAATGCAGCATAGTTGGGAAGGCAGTACCACATGTGCATAGACCTTGATAGCATATAATTAAATGCATATATATGTAACACAACAATAACTGCTGTATGACAGAGAATAGGCTGAGTAATCTGAGCTATATGTGAAGAACTGAACTCAGCACTGAGTGAACAGAGGAAAGTGCTGAGTGAAGGCCAGAGGTGGGAAGAGTGCAGGTGAGTGAGCAATCATGTACATAGCTACTTGAAATAAGAAAGCTACACCACTTGAAAACACTTCTAGAGCTCCTTTAAACCTGTGGATGTTCTGCATAGTACATGGTAGGCACTTTGTTAGCCACTTTATTTTTATTATCCCATTTAATCCTCACATAACTCTTTGAGCTACATACCACTACTATCTTTATTCTATATGTGAAAAAACAAAGGGACTAATTGGTCACAATTTGAACAAAACTCATTGTCTTCACTCTTAACCAGTGGCAGACTATGCAACAGGTAAACCATTCTTGTTCAGAATGGAGTCCAAGGGGGAAGCTTGGTAAAGTCAGAGTAGTCAGAACACTAATGGGCAGGATAAAGGCACTATTCCCTGATTGCAAAGTCAGATCATTTTTCTTCTCTGGACTTTGCAATGAAACATTTTAGCAGTTAATAATCTTAGGACTCTTTGAAATATAGACAATGAAGAACTCTAAATAAAAATGCTCAATAATGAATATATTATTTAATTGAAAATGGTATGGCTTTTCTCAACAGTTTTTTTTTTTTTCACTTTAAAAAAAGCACTTGCTAGACTACCTACTTTTCAGGGTGATGAATAAAGAAGTTCTAAAAATATGCTCTTCAGCAGAAGCTGTGTTAACACCATACCAAATATCATGACAAATACTTAAATTTTCAGTCAATCATATTGATGTTTTGTATACATAGTGCCAAACATCTGGCTACTGGAACATGTACAGAAAATAGCTTGAACATTTCATTTTGTTTCATGGTTGTTAATTATATAAATCCAGGCTCCAGGAGGTAATGCTTTTCTAAGAAGGATGGCATTGCTGCTTCTGAACTCTTTCATGAGTTCCCTTATAAATGATGTTACTATACATTAGGCAGCTCCCAACGTGGGGGTATGAAGCCCCATTTGACAAGCTGCTATTTGTTTCAACTGAGGGTGGAATAATTCTTACAGACCCTGCCTGTGATCCTACCTCCTGTGGTGATTAAGTCTGAAAGGTGGACATCAGAGTGTTTACTGGAAATTAGCTTATTTAGGTTATTTATTATTTTTTAAAGCTCTGTTAAGAAAAAAAATCTGTGACTTAGGAATGACTGTTTCCTTTTGTATTTCTAATTCTCCGAACACATCCCTGAACATGAACCTGAGCCCATAGCAGGATTTGCTTAGCTCCGTGGAAATGGATCAGCTCTTCTCAAGCCATGTTGATTAATGAAATCTCCTATTAAAGGCACTAATTAATAAGAGAAGGAAAGTACAAGCTCCCTTGGATTCAAAGTTAAACCAGGTGAAAATAATATTTCTATGAAGGGTTTTGGCCACTTACCTATATCGCACTTCTGTGTCCCTTCATTGTATCACAAAGTTCGATTTTTGACGGAAGGGGAATTTTCAAAAGCATACAAAAATATTTAGAACCCTTATATAATCTTCATGCAAATTCTACTCACAAGGAAAGTTTTGACATCCTGACTACCAGGTTAAGGTGAGGTAAGAGAAGTAAAGTGAGAATTAAATGGAACAGAACAAATTCTGTCCCTCCCCCAACCATCTTTGTTTTTAAGGCTCTTTCTTTTAAAATCTTCAGGAAAGTCATTCCCTAGATAGTATGTGTTTGTGTGTATACATGAATTTGCATATAATTTATATATGCATAAATTATGACATGTATTCCTATACAGTAGCATTTTATATAATATTATAATTGACTTAACAGCTCAAGCTTTCTCTTAGAACTAATCCGAGACAGAAATGATTCTCATTTTGTGTTTGTTTCTGGTGCTGCGGATTGAACCTAGGGACACTGAGTTACATCCCTAGCCCTTTTTATTTATTTATTTATTTATTTATTTATTTTTTATTTTTTATTTATTAAATTTTGAGACAGGGTCTCGCAAAGTTGCTTAGGGCCTCATTAAATTGCTGAGGATGGCCTTAAACTTGTAATCCTTCTGCCTAAATCTCTTGAGTTGCTGGAATTACAGGTGTTCTCCACACCTCTCCTGCTCTCATTATTTTGGCAACAACTTCGGGTGTGGGGAACTTTGTCCAGAATGGTGGAAAATCTATAATACCACCAATTTGTCCAATGGGTTTCAATTATTTAATGAAGAACTCACCTTTCTAGGTAAGAATAATATTTTAAAATGTTTTCTTCAAATGAGCAATCTAATGAGAAATACATTTCTGCAGGTAACAATTCAATACAGCTGTGTAGACAATAATATTAACACCACTACATATCAGATACTTTTCTATATATATATGTGTACATATATATACATATATATATTTAGTTGTAGATGGACACAATACCTTTATTTTTTATTTATGTGTTTTTTTTGTGATTCTGAGGATTTAACTCAGTTCCTCACACATGCTAGGCAAGCACTCTACCACTGACTCCCAACCCAGCCCCCAATATCAGATACTTTTCTAAGGACATTGCATGTATTTATAGTCAATACTCAGAACAACTCTTAAAGTGGGTACTGTCAAATACTATCATCATGTCCATTTTACAAAAAAGAATATGAGGTTCAGAGACATTAATAACTTATAGATGACTTGCACACTGAAACTTTCAATGTATACAAATATTGAGGTTTTATACTTAAAACTCAATGCCTAGTTACCTACGTAACATTAATGTAACATGCACATTTATTTTCAGGATGGATATTATACCACGTTGGCCATATTATACTTCTAACATAGTAGCAAATAAGAAAAAAAATTAATATGCAAATAACATTGATTTTCTTATTTTGTGAGGGAAATAAATCTATTTTTGTATATTTTATTCTAGTACGTCTTTGAGATAATATTCTTTTAAAAAATATCCTGGATAAAGGATTGAAAGGTATCAGCTACTAGTAAGACCAAATTCTTAAACATCTTGGATAATTTTGATGCTGTAAATTGCAGGGGAAAAAAACCTATAAAAAGAATAAGTTCTTTGAATTTTTCTTGCTTTTTTTCATGTAGAACTATACCTAATTATTTCCTCACAGCTGGGAACTTTAATATAATGATGTGACATAGAAATTTGTATCCTTTAGTCTTAATTTAATGCACAATTTAATTATTTAAGCCTGTGTGTATGTATGTATATGTATAGATGTATGTATGCATATGTGGTGTGTGTGCAATTTCAATATGCCTAGGGAATCATTCATATTTGAATTTGATTATGGATTTATCACATTTCTGAACATCTGAATCACTTATTTTAACTTATAATTAAAGTGTGCTTTTCTGAAAATTTTCCCAAACTGCTTTATCATATTCATTGACATGTAATTCAAGCTTCTGTGTAATAATGTCTTTATTTAGAAACAGCAATAACAAATATTTGAGGTGCTTGAATACATTATCTATAAACAATTCAACATGTAACTTAGCATTTACTAAGTAAAACAAGCATGAGTAGAACAGAGGCTATTTTATATATTATGCTTAAAGAAACTGGGAAATTCTGAATGGCAAAACAAACAAACAAACAAACAAAAAACTGTTCATTTTGGGCCTGTTACTAAACTCTAATAATCATTAGTTTCCTGATAATAATAAAAAGTTTCACTATTGTAAGATCATATAGTTTAAGAGGCATAAAAAACATTTTTACATATGATCTCATTGAACATTAACAGCATTCTGCATGGTAGGTAGGTCATATTATTCCTACATTAAAGACTGAGCAATCAAGCCTCCAGGACTGACAAATGAAGCAGAGAATGTAAAGGTGCCAAAAAGGAAGAGGTACCATATATTTGAGAAGTTAGTTTAGAAATAGCTTTGTTCCAAAGCTTTACATAAGGAACAAGTTGGAAATTTCTTTGTCATCTCTACTTCTTAATTTTTGAATTCAACTAAACCAGCTTGCTTTCTCCCACATGGACTTGAATGTGAGATATTTGGATCTGGAAGAGCTTCAAGAATTTTGCTAACTGGCAGGTGCTCTGAACCACTGTGGGGAGATTTCTATCTGCAAAGTGCTGTCTCCCTGGCAGCTGCTTCCTGGAGAAGTTGGACTTTCACCTCAGGAACTAAAAAGGGAAAGAACACTATATTCAAAATGCATGCATGAGGGGTTTAAAATAGCAATATCCAAGAGCAGGAATGGCATCAGGGCCAGAGTCTCTCCTTTTGTCTATCTTCTTGGATGATAGGTATGGACACCTCTTTCCCAAAGCCATGGAACAAATGACATGGATTCTAAACTAAAAACAGCATTAGCAACTCAACTCCCTTCCATCAAGCATCTTTTTGTCATTAAAAGTATTATATTTGCATATAAATAGAAATGATAGAATAAGAAACATAAAATGGATATGCAGAAAGGCTTTAAATTCATGTGTTTTGTCAAACTGAATTTATCCTACTTTACAGTATCACTGAATAGAGACATTTTAAAAACAATAAATTCTCTCCCTTTTACCCCTTCTTCCTCTATCCCTCTGCTAACACTGATCTTTATAGTTCCTGGTAGTCAGGGTTGGATTTTTCTTTTTGCCATATTTTTCTAGTAAAAATGTTTTCCAAGCACATATTTTGCTTTATGAATAAAGAATGGCTATATAGCATAACTAATTAAAGCTAGCCTTGTTATCATTAACTAAAATAGCCATTAATCCATATTTAGTGTGCTCTATTGTGAAAAGGAAACCATAATTCAGTACGAACTATGCCTTAAAATATAAATTAGGGAACGTACCCAGAGGATAAAAAGAATGTACTTTCAAACAGCTCCCTACAAGTAAATTTAAATTGATTTCATTTTCCCAAAAGATGTTAAAAATAGTCTTGAATTTGAGTCATTGCCAGATCTTATTATTTGTGTGGTTATTTTTCTTTATAGTCTGCATAATATAGTGATGATATTTAACAATGGTATTCAAGTATCTTCTTTCTTGTGGAACCCTGGGCAAATTAATTTCTTAGTTTTTTCACTTGTATGATGGGGTTAGTAAAAGTATTTATGTGACAAAATTTTTATGAGGGTTAAGTTAAATATTTGAATTCATGTACCAGGTATTTAGAAAGTATGTAAATAAAGTTAACCATAATTACCTTACTTTACTATGGTTAATTTTCTGTTTAAAAACAAAGCAAAACTAGAGACAATAACATCTTCATCAAAAACTGTTATAAAATATAATTAGGAAAACAAAGAAACATTCATAGAGTATGGTCCAATATAGCAAAGGTATTTTATGTACATTGTCAGAGCACAGGGCTGGTTCATAGAGTTGATTTTGTAGATAAATGAATGATTTAACATTCTCCTACTTACCCTCCTTGAACAACCATAATTTTTTTATATTTCTCCATTTTATGAGCAGAAAATATTTATAAATAGGGTATTAGTGTTTAAAATATTGAAAAGTTCCATTGGGACTCAAAATTTGAGTCCCAAATGCCCAGTTTACTAGTAATTGCTTGGGGCAAATAATTCAACCTCTTTTGTGGCTTTATATATTTGCAAAATAGAAATAACACCATCTGTATTAAATAACTACTATTTTGGTATGAGATTAAAGAGTCTGTGCAAAGGCGACATGTATATAAAGTTGTAAAGTTATAAACTGAATTATGAATGTAAATTCTTTATAATTATTATAAGGTTCTATGGATGAATTGTTCTCAGAACTTTAGGACAGGATTATGAATCTCTAAAGACTGAGCACAATGATCATTCCAAATTTATTGAAATGATATAAAGAATTACAAATTTTTTTCTTTTATGATCCATGAAACAATTTTGTCATTTATGTATACCCCTGAATTGGCCAACTAAATTTTTTTCATAAATCTGATATCTTTGCAAATTTAATTTTTATTACTATAAATATGTCCATTTTAAGATAAAATTGTTAATTTTTACATTAGATGTATTCAAAGATCTAAATAACAGTGTTTGAAGTTCACTTAATCTATAAATAAAAATGAACAGCTCTACTTCAAAAATAGTGGTTTTTTTTTTGCTCATAGAAATATATTGCTTCTGCCATGTAATTTGATCTTAATCTTACTTTTTATTTTGTCTTTTATTGCTATCTTATTTTCTCTGCTATAAGATTACACATATAAATCAGCATCAAAAAAGGTTAGTGACCTTGAAAATCTAAGTAAAAAATATTGTTTAGATTATTTTTATAATTATTAATAGTATACAACTGATCAAATCATATATCTCACATATTTTGATAAATACTTATTAAAGATATTTTTGTTTTATACAGTTGTTAATGGATGTGTTAATGATGTTTAATCTACATAAATAGACAAACTTTCTTACTCAAATGAGTAAACATTTTGCTTAGGCAATAACAGTGTCCAGAACCAATTCTTCCTAGGTTTTGTTTTATAGATGGAAACCATAAGAAAACTTGCTTCTGTAAATGGAAGGAATTCTATTACACCAACACCACTCAATTCTTTATCTTCATAAGAGTGATAGGAAAAAAATTATAGTCATCTATCACCAAAACTCATTCCAAATGCTCTATCGGTTGGAGACTTAATTATATCACTCATAAATGTGTTGAAAACTGTCAGTATTTTACGAAAGGCTTTACTAACCTCTAGATGTTGTCTCAATATCAGTATTTTAAATAATCTCTTTGCTTCATTTCAAATCTTGGGGTTATACACTTTGGGCCAGGGCCCATGAAATGACTGTATATTCAAGAGGCTTCTTGAAAGAATGCTGTGAAAACAGGTGGTAGAAATGGGATTCAGTCCAATCTTAGAACTATTTGCAGGCAGCTGAGGCTTGGAAAAAAGCACATATGAAAGTTTAAGATCCCAAAATTTTCTATACCAAGTAGGACTTACTGGTTCATGCCTGTAATCCCTTCAGCTCAGGAGGCTGAGGCAGGAGGATTGAGAGTTCAAAGCCAGCCTCAACAAAAGTGAGGGGTTAAAGCAACTCAATGAGACCCTGTCTCTAAATAAAAATACAAAATAGGGTTGGGGATATGGCTCAGTGGTTGACTGCCCCTGAGTTCAATCCCTGACACACACACCCCAAAATATTCTTAGACCAGGCACAGTAGCACATGCCTATAATCCCAATGGCTGGGGAGACTGAGGCAGGAGGAATGTAAGTTCAAAGCCGGCCTTAGTGATTTAGTGAGGCTGTAAGCAACTTAGAGAAACCTTGTCTTAAAATTAAAATAAAAGGATGTGGCTCAATAGTTAAGTGCCTCTGGGTTCAATTCCTGGTACCAGAAAAAAAAAAAAAATTCTTAGAACTGTACTGTATTTATACATAGTCCTTAGAAAACCACCATGTACCTACCTGTATTTCAAGTCCAGAATGTTATACTTTTTAAAAAATATTCTTCTACTGTTGTCAGTATATTTGTCTCTATTTTACCCCCTTTCAATCTCTGGTGTCTATCCCCCTAGGCATGGGTAAACAGACAACTGAGTTTGTATGAGAGTTAATAGAATATTAGTTTATACATTCAGGGAAGTGCCCTGAAGACATTCATTATTAACAGGGATGGTATTATATGGTTGCCTAAAAGTCTTTTCACTTTAATCTGAGTTAAGTTTATTTTCAAAGTTGCTTGAAGTCTTTTTTAAATAAAACAAAGCTGGGGTATAGTAGGATATATTTTAACCGCGCATGCACCAATAAGTTATTATTTATCCTGTTTTCTTGAAATTAGTAACAGTTTTCCTTAAATTTTGCTAAATCCTATGAACTTGATTATCCCTTATATTTACTTAATATTCAAATACATTTAAAGGTGTTATGTCAGTATTCATGTACTTCAAATATTTACTTTTAAATATATGGTCGTCTTTTATTTCTTGTTTGAAAAATTTATTTTTTCTCTGTAGGCAACTCTATAGTCATTGTTAAATCTTTGCTTCTTCAAGAGAAATGTGTGTGCTTCAAAAGAGAGGTGTGTGTGATGAAAGAGAAGACATTTTTTACAAAAATGAACAAGAAATGAAAATGAATATTTATAATTATAAGCATAGTCAAAGAAAGCATAGTTTGAATATGTAGCCAACATACAATTTAAATTAATTTAATCTGAACTCTTTCCTACAAAGCAGAATCTCCCCAAATATCAATGCTTCCCCTGCTACAGGACCCATCCAGCATCAGCATCTAGTGGACAGCTGGACCTGTCATATCTCAGTGCCTGGCTGGCTCAGGAAAGCGAGTGCCTCTGAGGGATGTAAAATTCCACTGTGATTTAGGAAAAGCTGAGATTCCATCCATGAATTTCTGGCTGGACCTCTCTTTACAAGATTGCTGCCTATTTTCCTATCCCCATGACTAATCATCTCTCAAGGTCAGAATTCTGGGTTATTTGTAATTACTTCCTTGAGTCACTCTAAAAAGTAAACCTGAAGAGCAAGGACTTGTTCTCCAAAAACAAGTGAACTGGAATCTGAGAATGTTGGTAGGGTTTCTCCAAAGATATCTGTACCTTCAATAGAGAACAACTTTGTGTTGAATCACAGTTCTTCCTGTCACTTACTAAGTTTATGGATTTGAGTGCTAAATTTTTCTGTCTTCACATCCACTTCTTTAAAATGGGAATAGAAATGTGATTAAAAGAGCTATTTTGTGAGAATTGACTGAAACATCCCATGTGACAAGATCAAAGCAATGAACTTTAGATGTCATTATTTTGGGAGGAAGTTCTCCCTGCTCTTTCCATTCCATTCTCCCACACGGGTTTGGAGAACCTCCCCTAAAGCTTGCATTGTCCCCCCTATACCTTAGCTGCTTGGCTCACTTACAGTGCACTATAAAAAATCACTCACTCAATCACATTTTGTTCTTCTAAACTATAAGAGACAACCCAGTTTAACTTATTTTTTTGTGATACCAGTAAGGAACAAAGTGTTTGCCACATAGTTGGAACTTAAAATACACCCCTCCCCCACAATACATACACAATTTACATATTTAGTACAATTACAGTTCCAAATGAAAAATGTGAATAGTATACAAAAGGGAAAACAACACATTATGTGGGAAACAAAAATTGTTGACATAGGTCAGGGCAGGTTTTGTATAAGAGGTAGCTCCACCATCTACCTTGCTCTATTGTTCTTTAAATCATTACCCCTGATTATTTTAAATTGAAGCACACAAAGAAATTTCTAGGTTTTGTCGATGTTTCAAAAATGGAACATATCATTCAGAACAAATAGGAATACCCATTATCTATAGAGTTTGCTTGTACCTGCTTGTTAATTTTACTTTAAAAATATCTTAGTAGTGCTAAATTCTAGCTCTGACATAATGAAAGTAGAGCAAACTGCTATTTATCTAAAAAAAAAAGAACTGGAAGCCACTCATACCGTGGTATTTTCTTTCCTATATTTCAGAGCTATGTGAGAATAACTCAGATGCTAGATTAAATACATAAGGAGTGGGTGAGGAGGAGGCATGAAGAAAACTCAATAAATGAACAAATGTTTTGCTAAAATCTGGGAAAATCTTACCCATCTGAGTTTAATTTAATTTAAACAATATGATATTTTTAATTATCACTCTTGCAAATGCAAGCACGGTTTCCCCCCCATTTTTGTTTTGATGAATTACAAACTTTGTCTTTAAATATTGCCAAATTGCATGTAGTTCAGAGTTCCCCAATCATGACAGTTTTTCATTTATTAGCAAAAGGTAAATTTGTCATTCAATGGCCTTAGGTTTAACTGTATTTTCTTGTTGAACATGTTAGTGACTACATTCAGTAAAACTTGCAGTTAGCATAACACAATTAATTATCATAAATGTATACTAATTATAAATTAGAGAAGGAAAGGAAGAAGAATGGAGATCCAGTACTTTTTTTTTAAAACTAAGTATATAAAAAGTATCATGCCCTGAGAATTGGAAAGGTTACTACATTTGAAATTCTTTTTAACTAGGAATATTTTTATCCTCAAATACAGCAGTGTTTTTATTCTTGAACTGGTTTCCTATAAGGAACTCCTTACTGTGTTCTCTATAGTTCTCTACCTTAACCATTAATCTCTCATGTGAAGCTGTCAAAATCTTTTATGAAAATCGAAATGTACTATATCCACTTTTCTTATCTTTCACGGTGTATTATTTTCAAGCAGCCTAGCATGTTAGTTAAGCACAAACTGCCTTGTAAAAATCATGTTAGGAATACATCCACACTTTCCTCAGCTTTTATTCTGTTAACCATGTTTCAAGTTGGTCTTTGCAATCAATACCAAACCCACAGGTCTATTGTTCCTGGTTTTGCTTGTTTCATGAGGTCCTTAATTTATGACTCTCTTCTAATTTAAAATGACATCATGGATGTCACACTATTTATGCAGATATACCCTTTTTTTCCTCTCTATATAATTGTCCTAATTTTGAGTCCTTCAAAGGTGCTATTGTACTTTTGTTTTTGCTAAATCATTAATTTATCTTATGTTTGTTTTCAAGATTTCAGATCATACTACACAATTCTTTAAAGGTCCACCTTCTTTTTCATATATTTTGTCCAAAAGGGAAAAAGATGAGTTGTAAAATAAATGTGGACTTCATGGGCAGCTAATAGATTTCAAAGTGGCAGTTTATTGAGTTAAAAGTAAATGAATTTATTAAATTTCCTTTGAAATACACATTGACCCAATAATTAAAAGAAACCATTTTTGGCAAAGCACATTTCTGATTTTGCCAAACAGCAAATTGTCTTACACATAATGAGAAACATTTGTCTTTCATCTTTAGCAATGGCTGAAAGTCATCATTATCTAACAGATGCTCAGTGACCCTTGTGAAATTAGCTGGTCATCCCAATAAGCTATTAATGGGCAAGCAACTATATCAGACAAATCATGATATTATCAATAACTAAGCTTCACTTTTGTTTTTAAACAAAGAAAACAAGGTGAAACCAAAATACACCTAATTTCACTGAGAAATAATAATGTTTCAAAATGAATTCAAGATTGTCATTTTGAGTGCGAGTGAGTCAATTCTCATTTTGATTCCTTCAACCAATTTTCTTGTTGAGTTCTGACTCTACAATTTTTCTAGAAACTTAGGATAAAATAAAATTCCTTGCTTTCAATATGCTTAACCTAAAAGGGCAGTTAAGCAAAGTATTTACACCATGACCACCATGATGAACATAATCGAAGTATCATAAGCAACAAGATGGTTTATAGGACTTTGTTATGATTTAGGTCTTTGTTATGCTTTAGATATTAGGTGTCCACCAAAAGCTCATGTCTGAGATAATACAAGAAGGTTTAGAGGAGAAATGATCATATTATGAGAGCCTAAACCAATCAATGAGTTAATTTCATAATGGGATTAATTGAGTGAAGGCGTGTAGGGTGTGGCTAGAGATGGGTCATTGGGGATGTGTCACTTGGATATATATTTTATGTCTGGCAAGTTGAATCTCTCTCTCTCTGCTTCTTTATCATCACGTGAGCCACTTATTTCTGCTATACTCTTCCACCATGATGCTCTGCCTCATTTTGAGCCCTGAGGAAGGAGAAGCCCTACCTTCTATAAACTGAGACCTCTGAAACTGTGAGCCTCTAAATAATGTTTTCCTCCCCTAAAATTGTTCTCATCAGGTCTTTTAGTCACAGCAGTGAAAAGGCTGAATAAAACAGACTTCAAGAAGGGAGAGATCATACCTCAATGCATTAGAATTAGGAAAACTATCTGGACAAATAGGAATGTGAGTGACTCTATATGGACAGAAATAATTTAGAGTTACAAAGAGGATGAATAAGAGCTGTTTGATAGGACTGTTCTCAGTGGGAAAGACTAAAAGAAGTACAGAGAAGAAGGTACAAAATGGGAAGAAAAGTTGTGTAATCATAAGCAATCTGATAGGGTGATTGGAAGCATATGACCAAAAAGAAGAATAAAGTTCCAAAATTCAGCAGGAGGTACATGATAGATGATTTTACATGCCATCAATTTTAAGATAATTTCAGTAGGCAATGGAGATATTTTAGAGTAGCTAAGGAATATTCTTGAAAACAACTTTGTGAGGAAGTCTTTTTAATTTTTTTTAATATATCCCAAGATCGGGATAATAAGGCAAATAATTTCGCATATATGATGTAATTTAATTTTTATAATAACCCTCTAGAGTATACTATTGTTCTTTTTATATGCCTAAAAAAGGAGGCTCCAGAACTGTCAATAACTGTCCCAAGGTAGGGGAATCAGAAAACAGCAGCATTCTAGCTGTTCTCTTCATTCATCTGTTCATCCAATTGCTATTTCACCAAGCACTTACTGAACTTCCTTCCCTTTTCAGCACTGCCTCTTTGGCTAAGGACACTGAGTTGGAAATACATGGCCCCAGAAATTCCAGGAATTTCAAGAATAATGAGACATATCAGAAAGCAGATTATAAGAACATGCTGTTTTAGGTGGTATAACAAAGGTTGGTAAAAAGTCCAAAGAGGATAAAGGAGGAAGTGTGACATGGGTTGAAACAAGAATTCTTAAAACAGGCAGAATATGTGGTAAGAATATGTGCTCATATTAGCCAGAGGTCATGACAGCCCAGACTGGTTTGTCAACAGAGAAAATGTAAAGAAGATAATGGCAAAGAAGATAGATGGCAGTGTCATGATCAGGATGACATTGTTAGCCCCAAAAGATAAGTAGTCTCTTACAAAACAAGAATGACTAAATGACACTAACTGGTTGAACTTAGGTACCTGGAAAAATACAAGTACTACCTAAATTTAGTGAAATTAGGAAGTGATCTAGGTTTAAGGGCATATATGATAATTAGTTTCTTTTAATGTATTTGAGATACAGACAGAATCACTAGGAGAAGACTCTCAACTAGTAAATATAATTTCAGTCATTGGGAAAAAAAGATACATTTGCAAATTATTTTAATAAATGCAAGCATGCCATTCTATGGGACATTATCAATAGAGAGGAATTTAAAAAATAGAAATGTATAGGTACAGCACATTTTGGTATTGAAAATAGTAGCAAAAATATGAAAAGAACGATTTTAACAAAAAAGGGGAGCTCTTTAGTGTCTAAATATTACAAAGATGTTGGAGAGGAAGACTGAAAACACTAACTAGAAAATTCTTCTCAGTGGCATTAGTGCATAATAATGCAAAGTCAGAATGCAAGACTTTAAAGAGGCTTTATGGAAGAAAAAGAAGATGAACAGAAAACTCTCCTTCCATCAGTGCTCAATCTTAGTCTTATTACAAGAAATAGATTTATAGAAAATTGAAACTTTTAATAGCTTTTCAATCATCCTCCTTTTCAATCTCATTGCATTTTAATGTCTCTAAGTTTGCTTCCTTTACTTTGTTCCTTATATATGGTGGGCTTTATTTATAGATAAAACTGAGTAATTAGTTGATCTGGATGGTCTGTAGTCTTTGAAACTAAATATCACAACCTCTCTATTTGGTGGTTGTTGAGTTGGCAAGCATTGTTTAATTGCTAACAATTTTATTTCAAAAAATGTATTCAAAGTCTGTCTTCAGCCAACTAACATTTTCTACTGAACTGTAGAGTCTAACCAATGTTTCCATCCTCAAAATAATAGAATTTGTGAATCCTTGAGTTCCATTTCCTTCAAATTATTTGAATATTTTTAAGTGTGTGGAAGCAGGACAGCATTTGACATCATTTATTATTCATTCAGGGCCTTGGGAAAAATAATAATTAGACTTCCTATCATTACACTTTTAATTAGTATATTGAAGGGTATTTTTAATAATAAACATTTATCAACAGAGGACATATGCCTGTTTCTTATTGATATTAAAAATCAGGACTAACCAGAGAAGAGTTTTGTTTACTCGAAGGAAAAGGATTGTCACATCAATTGATTTGTTATATAAAAGAAAACTTTCACATCAATTGATTTATTATATAGTGATTATTATGAATCCAACTTGCCTATCTTCAATAGACCAATCCTATAGGTCATAAATTCAGAAGTCAAAAATTTGAATAACAATATGTTGAAGTTGGCTGGATATAAGCCTAAACAAAATGGAAAAGCAAAAAAAAAAACAAAACAATCTTGCTGACCTAAGCAATTACCAAGATAGTTCACATACATAACAACCTTAGAATTAATGAATCTGAAATTGAGAATGAAGAAATTGTTGGAATTGTTGGAATAATTATCATTTCCAATAATCTATGCTTTTCTGACTTCCCCAAAAGGAAACTGGAGAAATCAATATATTAAAACAAAAAAATCCACATGAGCATGTTGTCAAAAGTGCAATTATATAATCAAAATTAAAATGCTGTATTCTTGTGAGTGTTAGACACATATAGTAATGATCAAATTACAGTTATGATCAGCACTACAACATTCATTCCATGAAATGTACTTAGTGACATATTAGGCACTAGTTAAATATGCAAAAGTACTTTATAACAAGTTAGTGTTGTTGCTAAATTTTATTCAAAGATAAGATGCATCTCAAGAAAATTAAAAGTTCAAAGTAGCAAACTAGGTATAGGTGGAGTTGGAATTTCAACTTAGTTCCAAATGAATCCAAGTTCCTGGGCCTTTCTATCCTTTTCTCCAGACTAGTATAAAAATTATAATCTTCAAAGATATTCTTCAATTTACCCCTATGCCACTGAGCATGATTTTTTTCCCTACACTGAATTGTCTAAATGAGGTCAGGAAATTAACCATGTTTTTCGGTGAGCCATGGTCAGTTTGTGGACCCAAAGGCACAATCAGGAAATGAACAGGAAAAAAAAAAAAAGAGAGAGAGAGAGAGAGAGAGAGAGAATTGAAAGCAGAAAGTAATTCTCTGATGTGGTAGTAGATAAATTCTTGAGTATTGACATTATCCCTTTCTAGCCTACAGATATAAACAGCAGTGAACTCCAGACTCTGGGATTATCTGACATGACAGATTACAAACTCCCTGAAGGTAGTCATAACCACAAAGGTGAAGCAGATCTCCCTGCAGAACGAAAACGTGAATTGCATCTATACACTTATTTCTCATATAAACTTTAAATTGCTTGTTTGTTCACTTAATGAACCAGTTATCAGTTATTTGTGATTTGGCCTAAGATCTGTCTTCTGCCTTAGCATTAAAAGAATAAATGTTATTAATTTTATAATTTGTACTTTTGCATTCACTTTTCTCAAATTAGTTTAGCACTGGAAATTCTTAGAGCAGTATGTGTTAAAATATCTTAGTTATAGGTCAGTAGTGACACTGATCTATACACATCTTTGTTGTCAATTCTTTTTGTGCTTTTGTGGCTGATAACATGAAATTTAGTTTACACAGAACCTTCAGCCTAACTAACCACGCTGTTAGTGAGAAAAGAAAAGGTTTATCAACAAAACATACTTCTGTGCAGAGGCTTACGTTCACACATTGTCTATATAAAACATTTGCTTTCTTTTAAAACTGAAGATATGCTGAATACAGCATTAAAATGGATAAATTCAATTTCTTTTCATATGGGTTTTCCAGTAATCCAGGTATATCTCAATACACAAATGTTTTGAAAAGGAAACAATAACATTGATTAGTTTGGGCAACTAGATAATAGTAAAAAAAACCCTATTTTTTTCTCTGATTTATTTCAATACTAATACCTTTAGCATGAGAACTTTCTTACCAAGTTTTGAGTACAAAGATTTTTTTGAAGCCAGTATATTCACAGTGGCTAGCAGTTCGTAATATTTATCAAGTACTCTATAATTATTGGTTGATTATATTATTAATTGAATAAATTATCTTTCACCATGATTATTAATTATGTAAGTTAGAAATATATTCAAGTTTAGTAAAGGATATTAAAAAGATCACCAAATAAAAATGATTAAGTCTTTTACAAAACTAAATTCTAAACGTTCTTTTTTTTCTTTTTTCTTTTTTACTAGTTCTGGGGATCAAGATTAAACCAAGTGCTTTAGACATTCTAGAAAACTACTGTTCTACTATTAAGCTATACTCTAGCCTTTAAATGCTAACATTTCAATCTGCTTTTGGAAAACATTTATTGCTAAAGCTGTATGTAGCCTAGGCAAGTGAGAATTCTTTCTGTACTTGTTAAAAATAATGAGAAATAAGTAACCTGTGATTGGACTTATAAAACTGTGTTATTAAAGTCAAGGTGAGAAATAAAAATCAATGATTTTGTAATGCTGACACTTCAAAAGTTATACCATGTTTGTAAAATTATTTGTCAATACATATCAGTCATATAAACAGTAAAATGTCCTATTTTACTTTTGCTGAATTTTAATGGTCATATAAGTATACTTGCTCTAAAGTCTAAATGCAGAGAATGTGAAACTCTTGATGATACAGCCTAATATAAAGGACTCAAAAATAGAATCTGAAGACTTGAACTTTAAATCTTATTCTCCCCCCAGCTATTATTCAGGACTCTGTCTGTAGACCTAAGTACCCTTAACAGTTAAATAGTATCAGTATCGCAAAGTGGATTCCATGAAACTCCTTCCCTGGGAAGCTAACAAGCATCTCTTTAAATTGTACATCCAGGCATTTATAAATAAATGAAAATAATCTGGTGCCCTCATTGCAAGAATACTCAGGTCAATTAGTGTACTAATGTACATGAGAGAGAAATAATACACAGGTATTTCCAATCTTTTCGCCCCTGAACATGGTGTCCAATATTAATCTTCCAGAATTAGTGTTTCAAAGTCTTACTTTATTCATTCTGGTTCATTTAGAGATTTAGTCTATAGAGCAGAAAACTAAATGCCAGTAGTCAAAGCACCAGGATTAAATTCAAGAGTAAGCATTATATCATCAGCTATTTGCTTTACACAGGTAATTTGAAGCTCTAAAACCCAGTTTTGTAAGTATTGAAGTAATTTATAAACAATTCTAGACAGAGGAAATAATTTACACACACACACCAAAAAAAAAAAAAATGAAACCAATTGTCACATAGCTGGTAGTTTTATGGATAAATGCATATCAATATAGTGATTCATGACCAGAATATACAGAATAGGGATGGGGTGTGTGTCTCAGTGGTAGATCCCTTATCTAGGATGCACAAGTCCCTGGGTTTGATCTCCTTTCTCTCTCTCTCTCTCTCTCTCTCTCACACACACACACACACCCAACACACACACACTCTGGAAGAGAACAGGCAGGAGGTAGAACTTAGTGCTAGAATGCTTGCCTAGCATATGCAAACCCTTGGGTTCAACCTCTATCAGAGAGAGAGAGAGAGAGATTGAGACACACACACACACACACACACACACACACACACACACACAGAGAAAACTTTAGGAATAGAAAATAGTTGAAAATGAATAGCAAAAAAGTGCTTATGTTTTTGCAGTTGAGAAGAATAAAGCTTACACTTATTAAGTTCTTTGTAAAGATTAACATTGTATGTGACCCAACTCCTTCTCAATAATTACTCTCAAATAATAATCACATTAAAATGTTAATAGGGTTTGAAACCAATTCAACATATCTACTAATCTCATTGATACTGTAAAATTGCTTAACATAGATCAAATGTCCATATGAATAAAAACTTCTTGCTGGTAAATCAATAAATATAAAGAAAACAATGTGACAGACTCTACCAAGTGTAAGGGAAAGACTCAGTAAACAAGACAAGTTCTTAAGTTCTGCCTTTGGAAAACTTATGAAGCAACCTCACCAATTTATTATCATTCTACTCAATTCCCAGATTACTGTCCTGAAATTCTACTTTGATCACACAATTTCATTCTCAGGTCCATCAAGTAACTCATCATGGCCCACAGAAACAAGCCCAAAGGCATTATCATGGAATTAAAAATTTTCACAATCTGACTTCCATTTATTTATAGCCATTTTTTTCCTTGAACCTTTCAATATTACCTTTGCATAATAAGCAACTTGGCCTCTTCTCTCTCCTGAATGACTACTACACTCAGTGTAATGTAATGATAGACTTCCTTGAAATATCCTCTTTCTATTTACAACATTGTAGAGCTTCCTTTATTTTTAAATTTCATTTTATATTTTGAAGTTTTTTTGTTATTATCCCATGTGAATAGAGTTTCCACTAAAGTATGTACAATTAATGTAGGTCATGGAGAACCTTTTAATTTTTTTTTCTATTTGCCCACATCCACTGAGTTTAACATTTTCATAAGGAAAGTGTGAGATAAAATTTAATGTCCATCACCTTCCACTTCTACTACATTTCTCCTTAGGGAAATCCCTTCTTTTAGCATCTACATCTTCCAATTTTCTAACTCCTTTCCCCAAACTAGGAATGAATACATTTTGAAATGTATATTTTATCCATATCAGTAAGTTAACCAGACATTTATATTTTAAGCCAAATTAATAACCAGAAATGGACCTTTATCTCTCCCTAAAGGAATCCAGGGGAAAAAAAAAAAAAACTGAAATAATGGCGAAAACAGAAGTATCAAGGGGAGACTCTCCTAGTCCAGGGAAGCATACTACTCCCAGGAACAACACTGAAGACAACCCTGATTCATTACTTTCAGTATTTTGATGATTAGAACACTTACTCTGTCTCTAAACTGTGGGGACATCATCAATTTATATTAAATCTTCTCTTCAGGGCTACTTGGTAGCTGGCCCAATCTAATTCACCTTTTAAGACCTTAGCCCCTTGGTCTTCATGCTATCATCTATGTGAAGTCTTCTTTATCCCCACTTCCCCAGTGATGAATGTTCTTTATTATTTCAATATTTTTGTGGTACTATTAAAATATAATTCCCTAAGTAATGCAAATGACAAGGAGCAACTGATTTCCCCCCTTGGTGACCTAATTCTTTTCCATGTTACCTTTGATGATGATTTTCAATCTACACATCTACCCAGTCTCCCTGCTTTCCTGACTTTTGGGCACAAGTTTTCATGTTTTAAATTGAATTTACTTAATATCAAACTAATCCTTCTTCTGTGTCCTCTGTTTCTTCCCATTTTCATTATTTTGCCAACTACCAACAGCATTGACCCTATTGAAGAACTCTTCCTTTTTTCCCCCTTTCTGGCTCATGCCCAATAAATTACAATGCGAATAAATCTAAATGTTTTAAACTGTCTCCATTTCTCTACCTATGTCTTTTGACAATTTTATTTGCTAAGTGGAGCAATATGTTAGGTAAGTGTTTTAACAAACATGCATAGGTTTTAAATGCAATATTCAGGTTTGTGCATACTAGATATAGTTCCTGTGTCTCTGGAGTCTGATCTATTTGAGATCTAAATAAACTTAAATAAAAATTTAATTTTACCCCTTATTTCTTAACGTTCATCCTCTGGTAATTTAATTGCCAAATAATTTATATTTTAGGTTGTTACCATATTTTTAAATCCTATAAGTTTTTCACCATATCCAATTCTTACTTTAAATATATTCGTGACAAAAGTTGATTAAGTCCTAATTGTTACTAATTTTCACTGACACTTTGTGAATTGAAAACCTTTACACATGGAAATATTTTTTTCTCATGGACAATTTTGATAATAAGTAAATAAGTAAATACTAAAATAAAGAAGTAGCACCATCAGCAGATAAACATTTAGTCCAGATTATGTCATTTTCTATACCAGATTTACCAAAACTTGTGAATTATATAAATGGAAACAACATCAATATATATAGACATTCCTCTACCCCCAACTCTCAAATTCCAAACCTTCATAGGGAGGCACCAAAGACAAGGACTGTGAAAAATGTGTAAAGATGCCTTTAGCATTCACTCATATTATCTTCCTACTAAATGGAATTGACTACTGTTTCCACACATGGTGTATTTATAGATTATCTTTTATTTTTCCATGAATGTGGAAGAAGTCTCACATACCTCTTTCAACCAAATTACTGAGAACCTTCCATGTTAAAGAACAAACACACAAACAAACGAAAACATGTGCGCCCTAGAAAGCTTCTTTTGAATTTGGTTCTTGAAAAAGAATTTCTTCTAATTGTCTTACTTTAATGTTAATAGTTCTTGTATTTTATTTTATATTATACTGCCAAAGTTATACAAGGTATTTGTAAGTAAAGCTGATTCTTTAAAAGAAGGTTTATTGCCACACAAATTTGAACCTGATAAAAAGCAACTACATATAATTTTACAAGGGTTTTACAGTATCCAGAAAATTATCATAGCAATAAAATGAAGATGTAACTTTCCTTTATTTCCTATTAAAGTTAAATCTTTAATGGCTAGAGCAGATTCTCAAATTAATTATTTTCCTGTTATTAAGTTTTCATTTCTTACATCCATCCTCAACTCTGTCCAGCATGCCCATGAACATTAGTAGCTCATTAGGAGGCTGAAAGTTAATCCGCAGGGCTAAACATTTGTTCCATCATTAAGGTCTGCTTTCCTGGGATTTAGAAATAAGCAGAATCTAATTTTTGTTAATTTCATTGCATAGATCACAATAGTAAATTTAACTCAGTCAGCTTTTATAAAAATTATCTTTATTAAAATGAACTATATGTTTTATAGAAATGCAAAAATGTCCTCAATGAGACAAAATGCCTTAAATGCCAGAATACAAAATAAAATTATGCTTTTCTCCTCAGGTGTCATTTATATAATATTAACCCTATGGCTTATGTAATTTGATGACTTTTAAATTTTCCATAAACTAAATATTATTATGCCTATATATCAGACTTGTCAAACACACATAGGAAGATTTTTATCAAATTTTTTAATTGCCTGGACAATTCCCTGGTCATATTTTAGGCTCAGTAAGAAGCATCAATCTCTCATCAAGTCACCAACTGAGCTAAACTTCAGCTGTGGAGGGCCAGATGCTATGCCCAATTCCAGTTAAGTAGCCATCCTTTAGCACTTTCTTTCCTAAAGTTTGGGTCTGGTTTCAAGTATTTCCTTTTCCTCTCTCTTTAGGTGCAATGCTGAAATCAATTCAGATACATGTTCTATTAAAAGTTATTTGTTGTTGGCTTGAAAGCAGGGCTACAAAGTGAAATTCTACATTTATAGATGACATTAATTTTGTTTGCTGAGTAAAATGCCAAGAGGATAAGATTTAAATAAGCAGCAGACTTGTAAGGAGTGATTTTGAAGTCAATCGATGGATGTGACATCCACCACTTACTATCCCTGGTCCTTAACCTTTTCAGTACATTTTCTTGATAAAAAAAAATCAAGATTAAAGTTTCACCAACCTCACAGGTGGTAGTAAGGATTAAATTAGGTGATACAATGGGTGCAAGAATCATTAAGACAGGTGAGGAACAATGGGAAGAATCATGGAAAGTAAGAGGCCCAAGTTCAATTTCCAGGGCTGTCATATACTAATTCTGTCATCTTGGGCAGCTCTCTTTATTTCTCAATCTGGCATTTTATACTTCTACAGAATGGCAATATTAATAATTAGCTATTAGAGTCTTTTTATGATTAAAATGACAGATGTTTATGAAAATACTTTGCAAACTGTAAGGTGCTTTGCAAAGATAAGTATGTAAAATGTGGTTTTGAGAGGTTTGAAGTCAAACAGAGCTCGGTTGGATCCCGTTTTGACACTTTCACCATGGAAGCTGGGAAAGCCACACATCTCTGAGTCCCCTTGTTTTCAGTTGTCAGTTCCTATAACTCCAACATCAGCTTTCTGATGAAATAATCTCAACTTTGGGAGCAATTTAAATATGCTAGTTTTATTAATCTTCATATTCTTCCTCTTAAGAAATTCTTGTGAATGAGGCAAAATGACAAAGTTGACTGTTGGCATGTATAAAGTAATGCTTTCAAGAAAAAATGTCCAGTACAGGCTTAGAAAGTGATGAATGCCAAAATGTCAGATAAGACAGAAGGAAAAGGATCTATTATTACACCCTGTTTCCTAGAGACAAGAGTCCACTATGCACTTGTCAACACTAAAGGTCAACACAAGCGTAGGCATCATTTAAAAGGTTATTGGAAACAAATCAGAAAACATGATTTCTTTTTGGTTTTACATAGATATGTCAGGGGATGATGGTAAAGGGAAGTGTGTAATTATTCTGACAAAAATCCACAGCATTTGCCTTTACATATTCTCCCTTTAAAATGATTTCTTCCCTTATTAAACTACCATTTTACTTGCTCTCAAGTAAAATGAACAGGAATGAACATTTACAAAGGAAATTAAACCCTCTTGATCTAGCATGGTCAGTGGTCAGATTGTGTAAGTGGGGAATTAGCCTGCAATCATTGGTATAATGATATCACATTATAATGAAAATCTGCCCTAGTTGGCTCTATTCAATATACTTAAAAATCCTTTAGAAATTAAGTAGCACCTATCTCTTAGATAATGATATGTTAAAGCGTATCTGATTATTGCATTTACAAATGCTAATTTGGGAGAATAAAAATGTCTCTTACTTATTTCTTTCAAAGGATACACTATTAAAAATTTTTCAAAAGCTTATACTTTTTGTCTTTAAAGTTTTCTGAGTACAGTTCTCCTCTTTTTTTTAAATATACCTTTTGTTTTCTTTTCACCTGAGAAAAACGAATCGCATTAGTGACAGTTACTCTTGAGCCTGAATGGATATCAGAAGCACTTTGAAGCACTTAAAAAAAAAGCAAAAACAAAAACAACAAAAAAAGAAAAAAACCCAGTCTAGCCTCTTAGTTCAGAAATAGTGAATGTTCGTGATAAAAAACAAACAAACAAACAGAAATATTCGCTCTTCATTTCTAAGCTTCCACTGTCACTCTTTCAAGGAATTACTTCTTCCATGTCTTTATAGGTACTTAAAAAACAAAAATAGCTTTCCATACCTGTATTTATTTAAAATTTATTGTTAACATAAATAAGATCATCCTATATATAATAAGCAGTTTGCTTTTCTTCATATATCTGGGACAAATTTCTATAATGCCTATTTGTAGGCACATTCTCCTTTCATATGAGTGCCTGACGATTTATTCACAAACTGACAGTGCAAGACATAGATGACCCACTAATCAGTGAGGGTAACTAACAAGGAAGGAGCCTACTAGTTCAGAGATCACCAATAGTACTTCTGTTTTATAAAGATAATACAAGTGCTATTCATTGTCATTCCTTTTAGATAGGGATTGTTGAGTTGTTTCCCAGAGATATTTGTTAAAACAGTGATGGCATGAACAGTCTTTCAATGTGACACTGTAGGTAGTATTAAAGCACAAGTTTATAGAAATGGAATTATCGACTCAAAGGCTATGGGTATCTTTGATTTTGCCAAAATCCTTTCTCAAATATTGTGAAGTTAATGCTCCCATCATTTTTGTATTTGTTGGAATAGTTTATGAATATATGTTTGTATATATGTGTGTGTATATATATTATATGTAATATATATATTATATATACACAAGAGAGAGAAAGGGAAAGAGGGAAAGAGAAAAAGATTATATTGCAAATTAACACTTAGAATTTCTATGACTATATCTGGATAGTTATATATATTTATTTATGCATAATGTTTTATATATATAAATACATATGTCTATATACACTTTCCTTAAGCACTCTCAAAGTAATACTGTGATTAAGCATATTTAGTAATAATTATTTTTAACAGTCCAAGATTTGTAATAAAATATTAATTGCAGAAGTTTCATGAGAATTTGTGATGCAATAAATATGAGAGAAGTCTACCAAAAAATACAAATCTCTCAGGTGATTTACACAACCCAGGAATCTTTGTTCTACATTATATCAGAGTCCAATCTACATTTAGATTCTCAGAAACTCAAAATGATGAAAAATGGTGTTTCTTTCTCAAAATATAGCTGGAATTGAAATTTCAGGTTTTGCAATGGTTACAATAGCTGTTTAATTTTTTAAATTTTTAAAAATTAGTTCTTATTTGTTGTACATGACATCCCTGATAGGTCATTGCCAATTCCTTTCACTTCCATCTTAATACTTTGGGCAGATAGTTTCCAAGAATGGTCACAATATCTCTCCCCAACCTCTTCTGTGTTAAGACACTGACACTTCTACATCAAAATGTAGAGTTTATGTTCCCTTCATAAATGTAGGTTTGCCTTGGTGATGAATTACTGATGCATTAATTCTGAGGCCATGTCAAAGAAAGCCAGATGGATCCTCACTTTTTCCCTTTGTAGTGTTCACTCTCCACACTATTTCTCACTCTCCACACTATTTTTCTTCTCTTTTTTTTTTTTTTTTTTTAATCCAATGCCAGGGAGAGGCCAAGTACAGATGACCTGTTTTGATCTACAGCCCTAGGTGGGACTTTGATTCCTGACATAGAGGTGCCACACATGTGAATTAAAGAGGCCTCTAGATAATTCCAACCTCTGGCCATTCAAGCCACCACCAGCAATTTGATTCTTCCCAGCAGAGGCCCCAGGTATTTCTGAGCAAACATGAGCCAAGAGGTGAGGTGCAGGATCTCATGATCAATAGTATCCGTCGGCAAAATAAAATGGTTGCTATTTTATGAAATTATGTTTGTGGTGGTTTGCTGTATAATACAGGTATATTGTTGAAAAACTATTTACTTATTATATTTATACGTAATCACATGAAACGTTTGCAAAAGTGCACTTACAGATTGGAAGTTTGTGAGAGAGGACTCCATGACCAACTTGAGGAAATACTGGGTGCAATAGGTATTGATAGTAGTCCACCTACTACTCCCAGATGGTGATTAATAAATAATCTGGTTATATAAATAATATTCTGGTTATTACCATGGTAGTACTTTAAAGTTTTTCTTTATATAGACTTGATGCTAGAACCAGTGTTGGCTAGCTGGTATATACAAAGAAATTGTGTTTACAAATTATTTGTAAACCAAAGAAATTGCAGAAACTCTGGACCAAAAGCACAGGAGTGAAGTCATTGAATCTGGGAACAAAATTTGGATTCACTTATCTCCCATCATATGCAGGAAAATGCAAGTCTGATTTCATAAAGCTTTGGTCAGTGTTTCTGCTGTTTGTGGATGAACACATTATAAACCAGCACTGTGTTCAGATAGTCACCTTCCACATAAGGCCACAGAGTCAACACTTCATGGTCTAGGGTGCAAATAGTATTACTGGATTTGTGCAGTGCAATGGCACTATGAGTTTGCATTGTAAATCTCCTTTAATATTCGATAAAATATTGTAGGATTTCTAAAACTAATTTAATGTGGTGCAGATCCAACCCCCAACATTTTTTTTTGAATCCGTGTGTTTTAGAAATTATCCTTTGGGAAATATAACTTATATAACTTTGAAAGAAACTTTTAAAGGAATGTCTCATATCCCTTAAGCTCTTCCAGACTGATTATATATCCTAAATCTAGGTTTTCTGCTTTGAATAGAAGTTTGTAATAATCAGAGTCATGGGCTTTATTTATTCATAGAAAAGTATTGAAGAAAATCTAGGTTGTGCCTCTACCAATTTTCTTGAAATTTGGGATTTTACATGCCTCTTCTAGGTTAGTATTAAATTGTTAACTTTCCTAACAGAACCTAAAACGATAAATTAGAATTAGGAAAGTTACATTTGGTAAATGACTTTTAACTGAGTTCCATATAATCTGAGAGTGTATAAAAATATTAATCTTTATCTTTTAGATATGTTTCCTTTGAACGTGGTCATAAGAACAATAAAAAAATTCATTTAGCATGTTTAGAGTATAAACAGTTGTAAGTATATTGATGGTTGACTGGGCTTGTATAGTATGTCATGTGATAAAAATGTTCAATCTGGGGACAATTATATTATTACATATAATGATTTAAAAATAATTCAATAATAATATGTAAAACTTTTATGCAGAATGCTAAAGCTACTACATAAAAAGCTCAATAATTCACCTTAGTTAAACAAATATTTGTTAGATTTCATGAATAATATTTCATGCTTTGTATATATATGTAAGTATATGTATATATGCTATTTACATATGTACATATATGTATACTTTGTGTATTTACATAAATATATGTACTTACGCTTCTATATAAATATATATGTGTGTGTGTGTATGTGTGTGTGTATCTGGGTTGTTTAATTTTAAAATACCTGTACCTCATGGTTATTAGCCCTTTATAAAATACAATTATCCCTTATTTCATTACAGCACAGCTACCTCTTTAAAAAATAACTAGCTAATATGGCAAACTTATTCAAGTTGAGGTTTTAAATTTGAAATTATTAGTTAAATAATTCCATTGCAATAGTTTTCCTTTTATCAAAAAAATGTCAGATGCCATGGGGAAAACAGCAGAAGTCTTAAGATCCTTCAGTCAGACTGGTTAGATGGCTGCTTGTGCTGCTGATTCTTACTTGGGGTACATACTCCTTTTCCTATACTAATTGATGGTTTTGCTCTTCATGATTCCTCAAAAGCAGATATCAAAATATGAGTCTTCTAATTGTTTTCCAAGTTTCTTTTCTTTTTCAAACAATAAACTTCAAAATGAGTCTAACACATAAAAGAATTAAATGGCCTTCTTTTAAAGCATTCAAGTGCATATAAGATTTCATATGTTGAGTTTTCAGTGAAACAAAGCATCTTTTGTAGCATTCTGAAAATCAACCATGTCTCAATCACTTTAGTAGACAAGTCAAAAATTCCTGCAGGTGATGACAGCCAATGCAGATGGCAACTTCTCCCCTCTGATTTTCTGCTCTGTGGCAGAGAAACAGAAATTAAAGGAGTTAAAAGCAACATACGGTTTGAGACCATAGAAAAGTGGTTCATCATGCTTAAAGACAAGAAAATAAGCAGCCCTTAAAATTCTTCATGATATTTCACATGCTCATGCTTGGAGGAAGGGTGCAAGCAGATTTTATTATAATATTATATTCAGTAGGCTAAATATGCGCCCAACCAGCTGGGTTGTTAATACAGGTCAAGGAATAATTAGCTGCATTTGTTTCAGCTTTAGAAAACCTAAATGAGCTCTGAGTGTGTTCAGGGCTAAGAAAGAAACAAAGATTTCTTCACTGATGTAATAGGTTCTGACAAAAACACGAAAGCAGAGAGCAGAAGATTATTACACTAAGATGCACTTATGAAAAAATAATGAATGGAGAACTGATATTATGCTTGCAAAATTCAAATAAATGCCACGTCTCTGTAATAAATGGATTACGACAGTGGGAAAAGTCCACACTGGGTGTTCCTACTCATAGCAAGCAGCTAGAGGAAGAAAATAGAGCAGTTCAATCCAACCATCATCCAAAGGCACCAATAATTTCCTTCTATGGTACTCTCAGAAAATGGTGCATATAAATTTTATATCACCACAGGTCTGTGAGGAGAGAGAAATTGTAAAGCTGGAATTTTAAAGAACATGATCTTATCCTACTTTGAGTAACTAGAATACAAAGATGATTATAATTTTTGTATCTAGAGTTTTATCTCAAAAATTAATCTGCTATCATAATTATGAATCTAATAAATGAAGAACATCTCCATATAATCAACAACTCTGGCTTGATACATTTCCAAAGAAGCAAAAATATACAAATATGTGAATTAATCCAGGCAATAATAAGGCCATTGTTTCTTTTTTGTTCATGTTTTTCTTCAAGTGTAAATAATTCAGAAGCTACATTTCTTCATAAAATGGATATTGTAAATATTTGAGGATATATATTATTATTTTCTTAAAACCATATTACTGGGATAAAATCCTCCACATTTAACTGGTAAGTGGTTGCATGAACTTTTATGACCACTGTTTATACGTGCTGTTCTCTATATTACATAGCAATATTTAATATATGCTTTTTATTCATAGATTCATATGTTGAAGTGGAAAATCATGTTATAATAATGATGGTGATTAGTCATATAAATGATTTGAAAAATAACCAATTGCTCCAACTATGGAGAATAGCTTTAAGAAAAAAAAATGAATTTTTCGGGTTGTTATGTTTTAACAAATATGCTTTCCAGGATATCATTTCACTCTTCAGCCTGCTAACATTCTACTTAAATTATCTCCTCTCTCTAATAACTCTGGAACTTTATCAACTTTCCCTTTAGAAATTAAGCATGTTTAATTATAAGAAAATGGACAAGTTGCACTGGCAAGTGTCACTTAGACCTTTCTTATCAATCCTTTATTGCAACAAAGACTTCTAAAAGGACCCACTCCTTGATCAAAGAGAGACACAACCAGTGTGACACGACAACCTCCTTGGTGCATATAAAGATAGTTTAAAGAATGAACACCCTCTGATGTTAATATGAAAAATAAAGTATTCCAAAAATAGTTTTGGAATATCATATTTGTCATGAGCAATGACTGAGTTAAAGTCATAGTCATTTCTTTCATATTTGTGTATGTATTCAGAGTATTTTTTGAATACCAGTTCTGGACACTGGAGTTGAACAGTGAACAAAATCCTTAAAAACCCTCTGGAACTGTCACTCTACTCACAAATTTCTAATTCAAATTACAAGGAGAATAATATTTGTTTTACTTAACAATTATATTAGGAAGAGAGATTTAACACACAAAAGGAGTACAGGAAGGGTTTGAAAAATTATAGAGGAAGACTTTTTTTTATAGAAGAGATTTTATGAAATATAGTGGTAACTGCAGAGTGACTGCTGCATAGGTATTTTTCAAAAATGTATGTTGCCCCCCTCTAAATTTGATCTGCTACTTCCTAATTGGAAACAGGTTTCAATTACATGTAAAATTGCACAGTAGATCTATAGTCAGTCTACATGATAGCAAATGATCTTTTTGGCAAGAGATATATGGATCAGAGGCCTTGTTTGCGGGCAGTAATATTTTTTCTCATGGACAACCAGCTTGTGGAACTAAAAATATCATGATGTTTTAAAATATTGCACTCTTCCACAGTGGCAGGTGGCTTCCTGATAAAATATTTTGCATGATTTCTAAATGAAATCTTTGATGCTTTGTGGCTGTGGCCTACCCCCACACATCTGACACAACAGTGGGATGTATCATCCTGTTCTCAGAACTGAGACTCTTCCATTGGAATCCTATCATATAGCATCTCCCTGCCTTTGTCATCATGTGGCTTCCATGGAAGAAACACATGGGTACAACCCCAGGACGTAAGCAGAACCTTAATCAAACAACTCAGCCAATCTCTCTCTCTCTCTCTCTCTCTCTCTCTCTCTCTTTTTTTTTTTTTTTTTTCAGAACTGTTCTATCATGAAAACTTTTTTGCCTCCATGTTTTTCTTAGTGCTACAATATTTACCATTGGAGTGGGTACAAGTGGGGTTAAAAAAAAAAAGTTTTGTTTTGTTTTTTTCTAAATTCTTGCAGTATGATTAGAAAGTTCTAAACTCATGAAGAAAAATAGAAGGAGTGACTCCACAGACATATTATTTGTCTTTCAGCTGCTCACTAGAAATCCAGATGTGTTTCCTTCTTGACAAAAACTCAGAATAAGCCTTTTGGGACCATGATGAAGACACTGAATCATGAATAACTAGGCAGTTTTCTGCCTCTGCTTTATCTCATGTATAGAGATAGCCTGGCTTCAATTCTTTCATTTTGTTAACTTTTCTTTCAAAATATAGTTTAGAATAGCTACTGTTCTTTTATGTAGTATATATTGAAAATTTGTTGCAGAACTCTATTTTAAAAGTGTAACTTATATGCTAAATGAAATAAGTATTTCATACTTATATAATTATATCAAAATGAATTCTACTGTCATGTATAACTAAAAGAATCCTTTTTTTAAAAAAAAGGACATAAAAAAAGGGCAGCTGAGAACCCATTGTCATGGGTGCTTCTTCCCATAAAGCTGACAATCATTAAATAAGCAATTTCTGCTGCATATAATGACTATTAGTTTAGGTGCTGTGCTAATTACTACAGGAGTCCATAGCAGGTTCACCAAACCTATTCTAGGGTACCAGAAAGATCGTTCCTGCTTGTGATTCTGTGGGACCCAGAGTAGGCAGAACCACAGATGTGATAGGAGAAGTGTGTAGGCAGAGGGAACAACCTGGGAGAAAGTTGAGCATTGACAGGTTTGGGGAGTAAAAACAGATGTGAGCTGGAGAAGCAGGCAGAGACCAGATTCTGGTGGTTCCAAAAAATTACTTCAAGGAATTAGTTTTTATTCAGAAGACAATTTTTAAGCTGGAGAATGATATACTCCAAGTTTTAGGAAAATCATTTCAAGTTTAAAAGATGGTGCTTTGTGCTATATGACCTTGGGCATTATATGCAAAAGAGAGAGACTCCAGAGGATTGGAATGCTCATTAAATAAAATATGTACTGAACTCAGACCCTGGAACAAGTATACCTGCTTAAGGGAACAGATGCTATGGTAGTTTGTGTTTGAATAGTGCCTCCAGCTCAAACACTGTAGTATCCCCTCAAATTTAATTCTATTCAGAACCTTAGAATGTACCTTTATTTGGAAATAGGCTCTTTGTGGATGTACCTGGTTAGAGATCTTGAAATGAAATCATCCTGGATAGGCCTTAAATCCAAGGACTGATGTCCCTACATGGGGAGGAGATGACACCAACATATAGAAAAGAACATTCAAAGATGCAGGTAGAGATCAGGTTCTGCTTCCAGAAGCCCAGGAAAAACTGGGACCACCAGAACCAACACAGAAAGCAACACAGAAATCTTCCACTGAGTCTTCAGAGGCAGTGTGGCCCTCTGAGCCCTTTGAGTGCCCGGATTTCCATTCTCTAGAACTCAGAGAGTATAATAAATTCTTGTTTTTGTAAGCCAACTAGTTTTATAGTGCCTTTTATCAATAGCCCTGCAAAGTTAATACAACCATGTAGTCTTAATTGTTCTTGTGAACAAGCTACCTACTTGTTGTTCTTCATTTCCATTGTAAAATTGAAATATGCCTAATTTATAGTTACTCTGAAAATTATGAGTTTATACCTATGAAATACTTAGAGTAGTACTTTGACACAGTAAATAATATTAACTCTTAAAACTGTTGTGAAAATACTAGAAAGGTAACAAAATGAAAATGTTTGAACAATTAAAAATATTTTGGTTTTTAATACATCATAGCCAAATTGATACTTGGTGATTTTTTTTCAATTATCAATACTACATTCCTTGCTACTCAATGTAGTAATAATGTCAAATTATTAAACATATTATTTTTGGTCTTTAGTCAATACATGACCACACATTTTTAAAGCAAAACTCCAAGTGAATCTTTAAAGTTCCGTATTTCACTTCTACCAGAATATTTTCAAATGTGTTTGTTACCACTAAGTCTGCTTCCTTCCCTGAATGCTGTTTTTCCCTCTTCTTGTAGGAACAACATTAACCCAATATTCTTATTTCTGGTAAGTACCCACATTTCAATATAATTCTCTTGAGACTGTTTTTAGGAAAATAATAGAGCAAATGACAGAACTATCCATTGCAGTACAATTTATCATAGAGTGTTGCATACCATTATCTCAAAAACATGCAGTGTAGTAATCACTTGGAGTAGTGATAACACATAATTGTATGCTAGTCATAAATTATAGGTGAATGGCAGTTTCCACTAATGAGTGCCAAATAGCAGTGCAGGCACTGTAGTGATTAGAGAAGATGTGGTTATGAATGCATTTATTACTGGTGTATTACAAAGCTTTTCAAATTAAAAATGACAGGTTTATATATAGACACCATGCTGGGACACCTATAAGTACTAAGTAAAAATATATCACCAGGCCACCTCCCATATATGTTTAATGTAATGGGGGTTGAGGTGAGTGGGAAAAAGTGAATGAAAAGCAGAAACTGAGAACAAAATAGGTCCTTCTGCTGCTATACCATTTTTTTCTAAAAGTACTTCTGTCAGAATTTGTATCACTTTAGGAAGAACCTGGGTATATCTAATCTCAGCTACATTTCTTCCCCTCTCCTTTTACATCTTAAATTTTATTTATCTTACTTCTCTGATATGTGGAAAAGGTCACTCTCTACTGACTGGTAGCATTTATTTCTCTAGAGGAGATTTCAAAATCCTACAAAACAGCTACAGTTTTACTCCCTGTCCTATATATTCAAGTAGTATGTATTTGTGCTTGTGATACCAAGAAATTTCTGTTGATTTTGATACAGCTTAACCCAAATGTAATGAATGAGATACGACAGAGACAGATGATTGCAGTCGTATTTCTTCACCAGTTGACTCTTTACTTTAAGAGGTATTATATAGTTTGGTTTATTGTTGACTTTTGGTTGGAAATAGTAAATACATTTTTAAATACTTGGACTTAAATAATGATGTCCCCTCCGAAATCTCCTTTTAAGAGTTATTACAAGAATGACTATGAATGAGTGAACAGATAGATACATATGAAAAAAATTAGGAACGCAATAGTTTTAAACAAGAACTAATGTCATTTTCTTTCAAATCATAATAAAATGAGAAAATGTACATATTAAAATTTTGATTATTCTGATTTGCCTGTCTTCGGCTTACATTTTCTGTTTCCTACTTTGATTTTCATATACTACTTTTCTGTTATAGTTTTCTGAGTAGGTCTGGGCAAAAAAATATGTATGTACCAAAGTAGTAATGGTTTTTTCTGGGAAAGAAATTAGTAAATTAGTAAATTAGTAAATTAGTTTCAAAATTTCTTTTTTTTTTTTTTTTTAATGCTGGAGATTGAACCCAGGGTCTCACTCATGCTAAGCATATGATCCACCATTGAGCTACAGTCCTCCCTGCAAAACTTCTTTTTAATAAATCAACTCTTGGCACAAAAGTGGTCACTTTTCTTCAGATATATCTGAAAGTACTTTTTGCAGTATTTGTTTGAATTAAAATAAAATTTTGAGAATTCAATATTGCCTTGCTTGCAAAATGTATAAAAATGCTAGGCTACTTTAATTCATTTAAATATTTTAATTTTAGAAACTATGTGAATATAGTTTTGTGTTTTGAATGCAAGTGTAGAGTACTTCTGTGACACAAATCATGTTCATTTCTCATCTATCTCCATTAATGTGCTCTCTATGTCATGAGTGGCTTAAGGGCAGAGACTACATTTCATCCTCCTTTATGTCTTTCACAGTTCAATGCAGGATCTTCAACAGAAGGTATTTCATAATTATTTATTTAAAACATAATTTAAAGCATATTTAACACCCAACAAACACAGCTTGAATAAAATCAACATTTCTAGAGGTAGAAATTTGTTCTGTATCCGTACCTCCTAACCAATTTGGTTGATGTTCTTAAATTTTGAATATCCAATCAAGAAATACTGGTAATTTCTCTTTGCCAATGTGAATGTGGGTGAGGAAACATTTTTATGTAGCATTAGTAACATAAACTCATGTATCAAGACATTTTGAATGGTTTAATACAAGTTCAAATATTAACACTAATGTGTCTAAGTACTATAATATTGTAAACATGTTTTACTAATCACTTTTATGTCTAGACATGGAACCAAGAATTTCATATTATCTCGTTTAATTTTCACAACAATTTCATTATATGGGAAGTGGAACCAGCCCAATGACAGGCCTATTCTTAATTAGGTCCTTTCTAGGGAAGAGTACATTTTAAAATTCATGATCAAGGAATTGCTTAAAACTCTCTGTGCCTTCATGGCCTTAGAAAGTCTTCATACACCAAAGGTATGTGAACCAGAGTTTGAAGGTCTGGGATTTGTGCCATAGTATGATTTAGATATAAGGTGTCCTCCCAAAACATCATGTATGAGACAGTGCAAGAATATTCAGAGATAAAATTATAAGATTCATAACCTAATCAGTGCATTTATCCACTGACATGGGAATATTATCTTATTAGGGAAAAACATTTGCAGATTTAGTTAAGTTCACGATGTTGAGATGAAGAGATCTTCCTGGATTATCCATGTGGCCCCCACATCCAGAGGTAAGCATTCTTATAAGAAAAACACAGGCAAGATTTGACAGGCAGCAGAGGAGGTAGTGTGATCAATGAGACAGAGATTGTTGTGATCTTGCCAGAGGCCAGCTAGTACATGGAGTCTCCCAAAGATGGAAGAGACCAGGGACAGAATCTTTAGGAGAGTCCCATAGGAGATAGGGTCCTGGCTGCACATTGATTTTAGATTTTTAGACCAAAGGTCACCAGAGAATAAATTCCTGTTGTTTCAATTTTCTAAGTTTGCATCATGTTGTTATAGAAGCTTTCAGAAAGTAATACGGATTTTAACTTGTATCCAATTTTCATTGAGATTTTTTAAATCTACCATGCAGAATAGAAGGGATAAGAGATATTATTTGAAATATTTATCTTTTAAAGAATTTTTTAAAACTATTTGGGGGAAAAGAGAGAATGATTTATCATCCTTTTCCCCCCCTTAGCAAAATGAATATTGGAGAAGATGATAAAAACATACTAAATTTGGGCTAAAAATGAATGAAACCATTTTCATCATTCTTTGGAGGATTATGCAGTGCATAAAATAAGAGTATTTGCCACCAAGAGGATACCCTAAAGGGCTGTCTGGGTCAGGCATTTGTGCCTTGCCTTATGGATTCCTGTGTTTGTACTGCTAACAGGATCATTTGCTTTTCTTTTTTTTCCCTTCCCTCCCACCCTCCCTTCCATTCTTCCATCCTTCCCATATTTCTAACTTCTTTCTTTCCTTCATAGCCCATTCTAATTTTCATTTGATTCATTCATTGTGCAAAATAAATTTTGCTATATGAATTTAGCCTTTTACAGAAGGCAGTCAAAGATAGACATTACTTAAGGAAACCCTCATCTCTTTTCACCTCGTGCTTTTTATCTTCTCACTACAGGTACACCACTGTCCCCACAATCCATCCTAAAGAACTTGGCTCATGCACATTAATCTTATTATCTTAAGACATTCACCACTACTGATTCTAACATTCTGATTGTATTCAGTTACTCACTATCTCTTTTGACATTCAAAAGAAGCTTGAGATTTCCCTATCTTAATAATATTTCAACCAAATTAGATTAAGCCCTGATAAATAACATTTATTCTTATATGAATAAATAAAATGAGTAAAAATCATACTTCCATAGTTTCAGGATAATAAATATATTTTATACAGTTTCTAAACTATATTTTTCTTTTGAGCTTTTGGTAAACCATTAAATTTAACTACTTTAAAAATAGTATTATTCAAAATTTTAAAAAATTCCACATATTGATGAGAAATCAAATTATAATTAAACATACCACTCATTAGTTTTTAATATAGCACTAATGAAATAATCACTAAAAATTAATAAAAGTAATAGTGCTATTTCTTGATTTGCTAGCAATATTTTAAAATTATCTAAGTACAAGTTATTTTTGAATCTTATATAATTAACAGTTCTTTTTATTTTAAAATCAGCCTGTTTTATATTCAAAGGTGATTAATTTTGCAAATGTCTACATCTAAATTCATTTCCTTAACATCAGAGATTAGCATTTCTTATTTATTTCATAAATATGATAGGCTAATACCAGTAATCTATTAAAAGGTATATACCTTAATCATGAGGTTTCACCATCTTTATTCAAATTACTATTGAAATTAACGAAAGTTTAAACTAACCGAAGAATAGCATAAGGCAGAATGTATTCTTTCTTTTGTGCCATTGTTTCCTTCACTGATGCACTTAGATGTTCAGTTTGGGACTCATGAAAAAGACATCATGGTAAGAGATTTCCAGTGAGGGAAACCTAACTTTAAGAGACCTCTGTTCTTCAGTTATTGTTCTTTATTCCAGAAAGAACAATCTTCTATTACATGCATGCTGAACCACTTATTAAATAAGCATTACAAATGTGAGCTAGCATGGGTCTATCCACAGGAGCACAGAGGATTTCAAACATATTCCTATGACAAGAGAGAACATAGCCTACCTAATTTTAAAAGTAGAAAAGCAATGTAAGCTTTTTTGAGGGGCAGTGAGGAGAACATTGATGGTGGTTATTTTGCTTTTGGCTCATTTCTTCTGATTTCTTTTGCCTTCTCATATTAATTTCCCCATTCTTCATAGTCTTCTGTAAGTGTGTCAGATATACTAAGGTTATCTGTAAAGACTTTAAAAATATTACTACCTAAAAAGGCACAGAGCATTAGGTCAGGAAGGATGTGATAGCAGCAGTATTACACACTCGGATCTCTGCATCTGGGCTGTCCTGTTTCTCATGTAAAGTCTGGAAATCAGTATTTTGAAAGTAAGGTTTGATATTACTTTTGCAGAAGCTCCTTAAATTGGCACAATGGAATCAATCTAAATATTACCCAATAATAGATAAGTGTCTGTAATCTTACTTACATTATGATCTATACAGAAGAAAATATGCCTGACTCTGTATTCCATGATCTTTTCACTAGAGATGTGTAACTGAAGGCAAGTTCTCTGTAGCTCAGGTTCTTCTCCCCCCAACAAAAGCTCTAGATAGAATAGGTGCTCCTCAAGTTCCCTTCCAGCTCAAAACTTTTGTTTACCAGATATTGTTGCCATGTAGCCAAGTTTATTGATCATTTTAGGAAGAGAATATAATTGAATATAATTATCGCTATTTTGGAAAGAGAAAAATACTTATTTCTTTTTTCTAATTTCACCTAATTACAGAGCCTTTGACATATTGTGTGCTCATCACCAAGTATCGTGCTTGGTGGTCCATAGATTCTTTATAAGTATGTTTTTAACCAGGGAGGTCTTGATTCATGTTCCAGAATTGGGCTCCATAACCATATTTGCTCATAAAAATAAAACAGATTATACATAAGACACAAGTATAACCAAATGGAATAAATTAATCTAAGACTTCCAAAAGGAAAGTTTTCGAGATTTTTTTTCTTTTGTTTTTGCCTCCCTTCATAACCTTGAATCACAGCTAGGAGTTTCCATCCAAAATGTAGACCACTGAAGCGATGCCAATCCCATCAGTTTATATAATATCTACATGAACCAAGAGATAAAAGGGTAATGAGGCGGTGTCTTTGCTATTGCTCTGAAATTTCAGTACTATTGTTTTATTTTATGATTTACTGGAAGATTTCCTGTGAATATGCAAACCTGGAATACATTGGATCCAGCCACAGGGCTTCCATTCCATTTACTTATAATACCTGATAAGTGAATCTAATTGAGGGAGACTTGCTTATGGCTATAAGAGCATACAGAATTTTTTTGTGTGTATTTTCTCAACTGTGGACAATTACCTATCTTTCAGTTTTTGGAAATTGAACTTTTTTTTAAAAAGTTACTTTTACAACAAAATGCTAAGTTTAGAAATAAAGAAATACTTGTATAAAATTTTTTATAGGTTGCTTTTGCCTTACACTAAGGTTTTAATTAGAAATACTTCTTTCTAAACACTTCACTCTCACTGCCTCTAAAAGCAAAGAGTTATGCTTTCAGTGAAATATCAGAAAGAAAAAAATGCATATTTTCAGGATATTCTTTAATAGATTTAAATGCAGAGTTTGCATAAATTGTTTAAAAATTGTGAGACAGCCTTTAACTGAGTTTTGTGTCTTATATTTCTTTCATGCATTTAGAGTTTTTTAAAAGCAAATTAAATCTGGAAAATTTATACAGTAGTTATGGAATGTTAGGTACTATGAGGTACAAAGGCTAAAATTAGAAACTACCTATTTGTCCCTGGATTTCAAAGACTGTAAAATACTAGAGATGCCATTTGCTATTGTTAGGATAAACTCCCCTTCTGGGGGAAATCTAGGCACCTAAAAGATGATCAGTGAGTGTAACATAATGCTGATTTTTTAAACTAAAGTATTTAAAGACTGACTCCATAAGAACTGAATCTAAATGAACTTCATTTCTTTAACTACCTCTATTTTATTAAAAAATAAAGTAAAAAATTGCTCTTTTTAAAGATATATGTCAAACAGTATATATCAGGTTGCATACTTTCTGTCTTCTCATCATTTCAATTTTAACAAGAATATTTTCCTTCCTAAAAATCATAATGGACAAAATATTAGGGAAAAAACAATGAAAAGTAAAAGGGGGAGAGGGTAAGGAAACTAAGGAGTAGAGCACAGAGAAAAGCAGACAAAAGTAAAAGAGAAAAACTAGTAGAATTCTTTGAAGGGACACTTCACTAATTTAGCTATCTGCCAGAATAAATTTCTTTTCAAGCCTCCTCTCCGTAGTTGTTGCTGCTGCTGTTTCACGTAAGTTGAGGTACCAAGAGGACAGTCCAGGCAGGCTGGCTGCACTAGTTGATGAGCATTAGCAAAGGTGTACTTCAGCAAGAGCACAGTCTCTTAATGGTCTTCTACATGAGCCCCAGGATGTAAGGTAATAAGACTCCTTAATTTCTGTGATCAGGGGCTTCTTCACTGTGGTTGAGAGAGGGCATGCCAAACACCACCAGCTAAGTGCTGCATGAAAAATACATGAGATGGAGCAATAACTAAGCCTTCAAATTTGGAAAATGATTTAGTCTTTCCAAACGAGCAAGAATAAAATGTAAAAATTAAAGAAGATAGATGATCTTTTAGTTTTTCTAAGACCTTTTCTTTGGGTCATTATGATAAATTTTTATCTTTCTATTTCCTGTATTTATTTAACTCTGAGTTTCTAATAATTTCTCCATATTTTCTACCCTAGAATTTGCGTTATTCTACAAAGAGTAATGAGATAAAGTCAAATTACAGTCTTGAAGTTTTACCTAAAAACTACCAAACTTAACTTGAGAAGCTGCCCCCATAACTTATCAATCAAATAGAGATAAAACCTACTCCATCTGTGAAACATTCCAGACTGCAGTGGGAGTCAAATCAGATGGTCCATGGAAAATCATTCTGAAAATTTCATAACTAGGGTTAAAGTTCCAGATTGAAAGTGCTTGCATTTTCCATTAATCCCCAAATTCTACTAAAATATCAACAAAGTAGAGGAAAAAATAAACCATAGGATGAGAATAAAAATGGACATAAAAATAAATGAGAAGAAATTTTTTTCATAATGAGAAGCAGATGGATAACTGAATACTGACTTGTAAGAGGAAAACCAAGTTTCTTTTGAGGTTGTGACTGAAAAGAAGCAAGTCAATTGCAGTTACCAAACCTTAGAGGGGCTAGAAAATCAGAGGTAAAACCAGCTAACTTAGAAAGTAGGAGTGAGCAGTGGGGCCACCAAAAAAACAACAACAACAACAAAAAAAAACAGTTGGTTCAAGAATGGAGGAAGGATAGATAGCATAGAGGGAAGGGAGGGGTGGG
>JAJEJO010000707.1:564575-603956 GCA_020662805.1 Glaucomys volans | reverse complement strand
TATTTTATTTTATTTTATTTTATTTTATTTTATTTTATTTTATTTTATTTCTGGTTTCATTCTGTTATGATTTGATAGAATGCAGGATAGTGTTTCTTTTTTTGCATGTTTGCTGAGAGTTGCTTTGTGGTATAACATAGGGTCTGTTTTAGAGATGGATTCATGTGTTGCTGAGAGGAAAGTATATTTGTTTGATGATAGATGAAATACTCTATATAAGTCCATTGAGTCTAAACCATTGGTTGTATAATTTAATTCGATAATTTCTTTGTTTAGTTTTTGTTTGGAAGATCTATGCAGTGGTGAGAGAGGTGTGTTAAAGTACCCAGTATTATTGTGTTGTGGTCTATTTGATTCTTGAGATTGAGAAGTGTTCGTTTGAGGTATGTAGATGATGCATTTTGGGAGACATAAATATTTATGATTGTTATGTCTTGTTGATATATGATTCCCTTAAGCAGTATGAAATGTCCTTCTTCATCTCTTCTGACTAACTTTGGTTTGAAGTCCACTTTGTCTGATATGAGCGTGGAAACCCTAGCTTACTTACACAGTCTATGTCAGTGACATATTTTTCCCCAAACTTTTACCTTCTGTCTGTGAATGTTCTTGTCTAGGAGATGAGTCTCTTGAAGACAGCATATTGTTGGGTCTTTTTTCTTAAATCCAGTCTGCTAGTCTATGTCTTTTGATTGATGAATTTAGACCATTAACATTCAGGGTAATTATTGAGATATGATTTGTATTCCTAGCCATTTTGATTCATTTTTGGTTTATAACTTGACTTAGTTTCTCCTTTGATTTATCTTTCCTATAGGTCAATCCTACAGGAGAAACTTTCCCTCCTCCCTTTGCTGGATTTCATTGTTTCTTTTCATTTCCTCCTCATGGAATATTTTGCTGACAATGTTCTATGGTGCAGACTTTCTAGTTGTGAATTCTTTTAATTTTTGTTTATCATAGAAAGCTTTGATTTCATCTTCAAATCTGAAGCTTAATTTCACTGGATATAAAATTCTTAGTGGCATCTATTTTCTTTCAGAGCTTGAAATAGGTTATTCCAGGACTTTTGGTTTTAGGGTCTGAGGTGAAAAATAAGCGGAATTCCATTCTCCCTACAAGTAATTTAATTTTTTTCTTTTGCAGACTTTAAAATTCTATCCTTATTCTGCATGTTAGTTGTTCTCATTATACTGTTCTTTGGTGTGGGTCTGCTGCCATTTTGCATATTTAGGGTCCTATAAACCTCTTGTAGTAGATTTTCCATTTTATTCTTTATATTTGGGGAAATTTCTAATATTATGTCATTGAAAAGATAGTGCATTCCTTTGGTTTGTTTCTCCATGCCTTCATCTATTCCAATAAGTCTTAAATTTGGTCTTTTCATGTTATCTCATATTTGTTAGAAGTTTTGTTTATGGTTTCTTAACATCATCTCTGTGTATGATTGACTTTATTTTCAAGAGTATATACTTTGTGTTCATTGAGGTTTTGTCTTCTAAGTGGTCTAGTCTGTTAGTGATACTTTCCATTGAATTTTTAATTTGGTTTATTGTTTCCTTCATATTGAAGATTTCTGCTTGATTCCTTTTTATAATCTCTGCCTCTTTATTGAAGTGGTCTTTCACTTCTGTATTTTCTCTCCAATACCATCACTCTATGTAACCTCTAAACTTCTCCTCTGACATTTCTTCTACTCTGTTGCCTATGGATTTTATTGCTATTTAGAACATCTTGGTTTGTTTCAGGCACTTTGTTCCATGTATTTTCATGTTGTTTGTGTGTCTTTCCATCTAGTGGTATGGAGCTGAAGCAGTATGGTTTCTACCCTGTAGTTTTATAGTGTCCATGAAGGCTTCCAGTACCTCATCTTTTAGGAGGCCAATATTAACAGCACCCAGTGCAAGTGATATACAACCTTAAGCCAAATGGTCCCTATTAAGGTATCTACAGTTTTGTTGCAATAAAGAGAAATGATGTGTTCAATTATTGTCTACAATATAAACAGTAAGTTTTCTAGAAGGGTTTACCACTTCAAATGATGGACAATAAGGGAACAGAAGTAGTGTAATGTGTAATGTTTATGAGGGAGAAGGAAAGAAGTTATAGGTAAAAATTTATAGGAAGAGTGAGGAGGAATTAATAGAGGTTGGCTGTGAGCATGAGGGAAGTGAGAAAAAAAATCCAGAGAGACAGATATATGAGAGAAAATATATAGAGAGATTTTTTTAAAAAAGGAAAAACATAATTTATACAACAAAACTGTAATATAGTATTCAGACATCCCTTTCTCAACAAATTGATGCATCAAAAATAACTGGATTCAAAGATGGTAGAGGTGTGAGAGAGAGGATTAAAAAAAAAAAGGAAAGTCTCAAATGGAAAACTGAATGATCGCTTCCATTGGTTTTCAAAAATTCTCTCAGCTTCCCTTCTTTGTCGTTATGTGGAGTTGTTTGAAGTTTGATGTTTACTGCAGTCTGGTGGGTGCAAGACCAGTTGGGTGAGCATGCTGATTGCAAGATGCCCTCATACCCTCTTCCAGTCTTCCTACCTGTTGCAGCTGGCCCCTTCCATCCCTGCATACTTCAGCACTCACTGAGCTTGAGAAAACAGTTTTCTCCAGTTTCTCCAACCTTTGCTTCTCCCAGGGGAACTGCCCCTAGTCTCTAGCTTTCCACAGGCTTCCCAGACCTAGACTGGCCCATGCAAACCCAGCTACAATTTGAAGGACCTGGGCTTCAGCTTCCCCAGGTTCTGCCTTGCTGCAGTCCCAAGATCTGAATCCTGTTTCAGCTTGCAGAGAGACCACCAGAGATGCGCTCACACAAAGGAGCAACCCTGCAAAGAGGCCGTCAGATGGTGGCCACTACCAAACCCAGCAGAAAGGCCTCAGGTGCAACCAGATCTGCAGGTACCTCAACAATAGATCTCCAGGCCCTGGACAGTGTCCCCAGACAGTGGGGGCCATGCCCTGAGATGGTGTTGGTGATGGTGGCAAACTTGCGGGCCCTGGCCAAGGTTCCAAGATATCAGTGGCCATGTGTAACCAAACCTGTGGTTACTGTGACAATGGCCTTCCAGGCAGGAGTGGACAGTGGGCCATGAGCTGGTGGTCTATGGGCGCTCTACAGGCCAATTGTGGATGATCAGCAGATGGACATCAGGCGGGAGATGGGTAGGTGAAAGGCAGGTGATGGGCAGGCAACAGGCCTCATTGCACCTTTTAAGTCATGAAAATATCACTGTATGTCTATATAATAAAATATGCTGAAATCACTATTGTAAGCAGGATATGTGAAATAGCTCATTTAATCTTCACAGGATGTTAAATAAAAAACCTGGATTTAGAGAGGATAAGTAATTTGCCCAAATGCATACCACAATAAAATCCCCAACTGGGATTTAAATGTGCACAGCCTAATGTTGAAGTCCACAAAACTGTACATTATACAGTTTCTAGGGGAAAGAGGAAGAATTTATTCATGTCCTTGATTTTTTATATAAAAGCTATGAAAATGTATGGACAAATCTACCAAATTACATATATACAACATTTTATGGATTCTAGAAATGGTAACCACAGAGTAATGTAAAGGAAAGAAGCAAAATTTCTTTATCTCTTCTAATCCATTGAGCATTTCATTTATCTTATACTGGTGACTCCCCAGATTATCTAGAAAATTAGGGCATTTGATTGACTTGTTCATTCACTCTCTAATTGGTATACAACCTGCATTGTTCCACCACACTTGAAAGAGCATTATACTTGATAAAATAGTTTTCTCCAACCACCAGGGCTTCTCATGTTTAAAATGAGGATAACTTTGCTCATGAGAAGGAAATTGAAAAGGAAAGTCATTGAAATATGTTAACTGAGAAAATATATAAGACAATACTGTAAAAGGAAAAAGGAGTACATGAATCTGAAAATACTCATATATTAATATTTATTTGTTCTCCAATCTCATCTGGAAAGATATAGATAATTAAATTTGGTTTCAGTGTGTGAGAATTCTATATGTGTCAGGGTAATTGTTTTTATCGTTTCATAAAACATAGCTTAGCTGCAGAAACATTTAATCCTCTAAATCCAGGATATTTATCACTAGCTTAAAATTCAGCTCCAGGCCTCCACCATAGCTGGTCATTAATCTACTAGATATGTTCCACACAGTAGTGCATTATGAGACTTTAAAAGAAACATTTGTCTTGACTGAGTGAATGTTTAAGTTGTCTTTTTCACTTCTTTGGATGCTACAACTCAATAACACTAAGATGTCCTTTGGCACATCTGATCTGGCCCCAGAGATCAGTCTTTATTCTATACTTCTTCCCCATGCCTCTTGCAATTGTCCTGGTAGCCTACTCAGTCCTTCTCCCTCACCTCTTCCCCATGTTATGTGCTCCTCTAAGAACATATATATACCATGAAGGGCTTCCAAATTCCCCATGCATGCAGAGGTGCTTCATGATACAGATCAACTGAATCAAGGTTGTCTAGGAAGAAGATGAGTTTTCAAAATAAGGTCTAAATGTCTCATTACCTGTGTTACATTTCATAAGACAGGTCCTCCCCTGACACCTTGACTTGCTATAGGGGATTCCCTGGTCTGTGTCAGATTTGCAGATTTTAAAAGTTCATTCTAACCATTGTCTTTGAAATTCTGCTTTCTAGTACTGTAATTCCTGTCAGAGATGACTCCAAATCCTTCTGTCCTTTTCCCCTGATACAAAGGTCTTGAAAGCAAAAAGGGAATGATGATTTTGCAGCAGAGTTGTAGAACTTAGAGGTCAACATAGAAAGAAAAAAAATTGCAGTGACTGTCTCAATATTGATATTTTGAGGAAGAAATAAATGTTTAACTTACAGTTTTGGTGCTCTGAAAGCAGAATTTTGAGTGTTTTGTGAAGAAGAGATTTCCAGAAAGGAGCACTTTCTTGCTGTCTCTGGAATCAAGCTTGTTAGAAAAAAAACACCCTGCTTTTCAACAGGATGGCTTATCAGTCACACTAGAATTCCTAAAGAGTTAATGCCCAGTTCTCTCACAGACCTGCTTAATCCTATATGTTCTATAGCCTTTGCTTACTGAATCCAGATTAAAGAACCAAGAGATAGGAATAGCAAGTAGTGAAAGGGCTACTCCAGGATTTCAATCAAGGCCTGGTGTCAGCTTCACAAATTGCACACAAAAAAGAGATAAAGAGACAGGCAGGAGAGAGAGTGGAAAGCAACAACTACTAGGGAGAAACAAACCACTCACATGGTGGTGATCTGTGGAAAGGGTAGGGGAAGGGGGAGACAGTGCAAAAACGAGACTAAATAATGCCAGCCAAATAGTACACTGCTGAGCAAAGAAAGAAAGGGGCAGAAACAGAATGCAGGACACTGACCCTCTCACGACTGCAGCAGCATGAATGTGCCTAGTGGTCTTCAATGATCCAATTTATTTGATTGCACAGGGATAGAGCATACTGGATAAGATACCACAGAAGCACATTCCCATCACATTTTAACTACTATTGAGCAGTAGGAAAATACCCTCCCCTCTGTTTGTGGCACAAAAGGGAAAATTACATCCATTCATTGCCAGGGGAAAATCTCTGGAATATTATGATGAATTGAAGAAATCGGGGGATTTTTATAAAATCTGTTTTATCAAAGGCATTTATCTTCTGTGTCTTTTCTTAGTTCCTTTTCTATACAATTAACTCTCTGAAAAGATGTGTATAAAATAATCAGCTTTGCCACATGGAATTTGAAAGCACAGCCCTTCATTCAAAAAGGATGCATTGGAGGCTATCTTAAAAAAATCATTTGGAAAATCGTTGCCAGCTCTAAGCTATTAATGAGAAAAGATTCTGCTTCTTGTTTGCTATGGCCACTCCAAGACTACAGATATACAAAAGGGACCCCTGACCCTTGTGGCCACTTGCCTGTTAACAGCAGGGGAATTCGTAATCCAACTGACATGCCATGACAGGCACACATGCGAAGGAACTGAATCCTCCACTCCAGTAACACAAACACATAGCACAGCAGTCAGAGGAATCTGTGTAAATGGGGACAGAGAAACAGGTGTTATGGGGATGAGATGAAGAGTAAGAGAAGAGAAAGTAAGAGGGAAAACAGAAACTTACACTTTTCAAGGGTGGTAAATATAAAATGGAAGGAGGTATAGAAATTGAAGAGGTTAAACTGAAAGGTGGGAGGAGGGCACTGAACTATATGCACAGAGATTTCACAATGGTGCACACAAAACACATCCATCATAAGCAACTGCTGGAGAAATCAAAGAGAAGAGCAACTTGCTAGGCTAATGCATGGTTTAATAAAAAAATAAAATGGCTATGACCATGTAGCTGAATATACTTGGTTGGGAAGGCAAGGAAAAGTTACATACACAAGATCTGTGCTCAGATTATCATGAATATTTGAAATCACATGAGTTTTTTCCTGTGTTAAACTCTGCTTTCTTTGGACTTCTTTTCTCTATTTCAGAGACATGAAACATATATGAAAGAACTAATAGTCTTGTGTGAATTAATTTGAGACATAGGAATAGATTGTTGGAATTAGAAAGAAAAACGAGATAAAAATTCCTGGCATAGAAAAAGAAACTGCTGTATAAGAAGTTCAAGTCCCTAAGTCAACAGAACCATTTTCCTTCTGTGACACACCTGTTATCCTTCATCCTATGACTCTCATGAAGGAGAAACTGAATATGTAGGATGGGGATTCATGATGACAAGGCAATGAGTTCTATCCTGCTGGGAAGGAAAAGGGTTTTCTTTGCACTGGGGAAGATTTGAGGAGACTAAGGTGCACAAGCATGTTAATTAAAATTTTTCATTTCAAGCATCCAAATTATTTTTTCTGAGACTACCAAGTATCAAGAAGTGTAAAACCTAAATATGTGTGGTGGTGGCCGAAACAGAAGGGAGAAGAGCATGAAAAGAGGTGAAGTGCTGAAGACCTGTTTTGCCATCTAAACAAATTTGCCTAGGCTGATCCTGCATGAGTGTACACAGAGGTGATATGAGTCCCAAAGTACATGTAAACCTAAACACTTGTTTACCAGCTTTCCACTCCCACAGATGTTCAATGAGAACAAAATAAATTAGATCAACATTTTAAAAATGCATCCAGTAGCTATTTGCCCAGGGAAAGAAGACAAGTGGCTATTTCAAAAGCTGATGTACCAGGTCAGAATACTCAATATATGATAAAAATTAATGAGCCAGTAAGTAATCCAGCTGCAGATCTGATCAATCCAGCAACTGCATTTCGTGTTGCCTAAGTAGAACAAATGAGTGATGGCATTTCAGGGCCAGAGCTTACATACCTGCAAATGTTATTAATGATTTTAATCCATCCTTAAAAAATTCCCACCAGCATGCTTATTTCATAAACTTTGGGAAAATAAAGCCTGTAGGTGATCAAAGAGTGAACTGGCAAGTATGTTACTAAAAAATACCCAAATGTTGCCAATTAAAATGCTTTGGTAAGTATATTTTTACCAAATTTAACCAGGAACCTCCATTTTTCTTCTATAAAGTATGAAACAGAATAAAGAAGACATGAGTCATAAAGTCAATAAAGAAGACATGAGGTTCTGTGACTCTTTCCACAAACCTCCTTGTCTTGATTTTCTAATTTCTATACCATTATCACCATTGTTTTTTCCAATCACTGATCACATGTAAATCCTAATATACATCTAACTGCCCTGGTTATTTTCTCTGAACCTGTTTGATCTTGGATACACAACTTAAAGTGAAATATTATAATTTGGATCACGTACAACAAGGATGTGTCCATTGATAAGGAGTCACTATGTTCTAATTTACTATTAAAGATTTTCCACATAAAACATTTTATTATTTATTATTGAACTGCAGCCAAATTTGTTTTCAGTGTCTGCAGTACTATTCATCAGAATCCAAATGATATCAATATAATAGTTGGAATAGTTTGATCTACAACCAGCATGCAGCTTTACAGAAGTTGTTGATCTTACATAGAGAAGGTGAATTCTGTTTGTCATAGCTACTAGAATGGACAAGTGTGTTGAACTACCTCAGCAGGTACCTCAAACATTAACTTTGATTAAAAAAAAAATTATTTAAAAAAAAAAATTCCTCTTACCTATTGGTTTATACTTTATTTTTTTTTTTTTTTTCAAAGACTGTTGTTAAATGCTAGTTACAATTGAGGTACATACATTTGGACACCCTTTCAATGAGTCCATTATGTATTTCCAGTCATTTTTAAGGGGCATCTTAATATGTAGTGTTCATATGAATTATGATATTTCGAGACAATTCTTGGTCATAGACATCAAATGCTTGCCAAAATGTATGTTATATTTGATTTGCATAATTTTGAATAATAGTATGGTTCTCAAAATTTATCTCTGGTAAAATGATAATTTAGTGAAATTATAAAACATCTGTCGTTTAGAACATTCTTGGCCTCGCAAAGCCCAGATTATATTAATTTGAAAAATGCATGTGAATTCTCTGTGAATATATCTCGAATACCTACTACATTTCATCAAAAGATTTAGCCACTAGATCTATGTTCTTGTCACTCTACGTTTTCTTTTTGAGAGAGTGCTCAATCCATAAACACTTAATGGAACTATTTCTTAAATACAGTAATGACTCTTCCGATCTATATCTCCAGGTAATATATATATATAATTAATGACGAGATGATATTTAGAGATGCTATAAATTCAATGTGTTCAATTGCACAATCATTCCCTGAACCCATCTGGCTTGTGTGCCTGCAGTTCCCATCTTTGAAAATGTCCTGTAACCCAAGGCAAAAAGCTCAGTGCTATCCTCTATGCCTTCATTTATTTATTCCTTGCCATACTTCTTACAGTATAAAAATTCCATAGCTAAGGTGGTCATAAATGCTTGTTGGAACTGCTGTGATGACCTCCTAAATGATTTCCTCACCTCCAATTTTTCACTCTGAAATCTATCCTGTAATCTGCTGTTAGAGGTATCTCTCAAATTGCCAGTTTCCCTCTCTAGTACTCAACACTATGTAATGGATTTCATATTTTAGAATCACATATTTTACTATCATTTGGCCCAATCTCAGTTTTTGCCACTACTCCCTTTCCTTTCAGCCTCTATTTCCTCTTGCCAAACACATAGTTTGAGCTACAGAGAACACATTTCCTTCCCCGACAGGACATGTTTCATGCTTCTGTACCTTGCTAACATGGCACCTGGGATGTGGGTAACTTTTCATTTGATAGTCACTAATTGGTCCATAGTGCTCTTCAAACACAGCTTCTACTCTTATTTTTCTGCTCTGTGTACTCTCATAACAACTTATGTTTACTTCTATCAAAGTACATTTTTTTGCATTCTCTCTGACATTTCCATTATCTATTTAATCTACTGGATTTTATTTGAGAGCAAGAACCAAGCATCCAACTTTATGTTCCAAATCTATTGTAGCTGTTTATGGAACATCAGTAAACTAACAAACAAGAGTGTTGTCTATTGTAAAATATTATACTCTATCTAATACCAACATAGATGACTTAAGTGTTGGAGAATAATATCACAGGTACTAGTATCTCAAAATTCTATATCTCTATATACTAATATTTGCTGAATAATTTCTGAAATTTCCTGAATATGTAAGAAAAATATAATTAGTGAAAATGAATCTTGAAATAGAAACTACCACAAGATTCCAAAAACTGTGCCACTAAAAATTTCTTAAATAGTTGAGGGATTCACTCTCACATGATGTCTTTTAAAGTGTCTATAATTACATGTCTAGAATATCAATGACCAATAGAAATGTGATGTGAGCCCTAAGTATAATTTTAAATTTTCTAGTAGCCACCTTAAAAAATAATCAATGAAAAGAGGTGAAATGAACTTTCAATAATGTTTCCTTTAGCTCAACAAACCCAAACTATTATTTTCACAACGTGATGATATGAAAGTGAGATATTTTGCACCCTTTTATATATTATCTTTAAGATCTAGGGTGTAGTTATAATACAGTTCAACTCAGAAGAGCCATGCTGTCAACATCTAATAGTCATATGTGGCTGTGTGATGAATCTAGTGGAAAGTTCACGAAACAGTTGGTTTAAGTGCATTTCATGATAAGTTAGTTAAACTTCATCTCTCAATGAAATCGGAAATGCAGCTAAGAAATTGAATGCTTTGTTCTTCTTTTGAGTATCAAAAAACATTGACCAAAGTATCTCAAATAATTAATTCTGAGATATCTTCTATACAAAATAAGGGTGACTAGAAAACAATATATGGGTTTTTTCTCTTACTATCATAAGTGATACAAAATGAGCAAATATGCTACTTGTAAATTTCCAAACAAATAACTGAGAACCCGAGTACCACCTTTCTCTAGCAGAACTTTCTTGAAGCAGTGTTTAACAGAAGATGTGGTACACTGTATGCTTCTCTGACAAATCGATGCAGATGACTTTGGTAGTTCATACTCCTCTTAACTGAAGATATGATCCCCATACCCTAGTTATGGAGCTAAGCCAACTTCTAAATTTTTAGAATGTTATCTCCTAGCAACTTTCTTAGAATATCTGAAGCAAAGTAATTTTCAAGCAAGAAAGCATGATGTAATGGGCGAAGAACAGAGAGTGAGTTAGGGGAACAACTTCTGGCATAAAGCCATTTATGACCTCTGTTCTTCATTCTATGCTTAACTGAACTTGAAAAATGATGTCTCATCTATTTTACTGACAGAATTTACTCATAATAATATGTAAACTGTTTTAAGTTTAGATCTCTGAAGAGCCAAACATTATGTAAAAATGGTTTGTTTCACAGAGATAACTATGCATATTATCTCTGCTTGTAAGAAAATGGAAGTTGGGAAATAGTTCAGAAATAATAATTTAAAAATTATAATTGCTACATATTAAGTGCTTAGGATGCGTCCCAAAATGTGTCAAATGAATTCTTACTCAATTTTTTCTATAACCACACCATAAAGCAGGAATGATTGTTTATGTGTAAAATGTGCATGAATAAACTGAAAAAAGAGAGAATAAAGAATTTTCCTCGAGTCATACAGTTAGTTATTTGATGGCAGACCTGAGACTTCAAGTCTAATTCCAATGTCATAATTGTAATCTGAGAGAGTCACCCGTAGATACATAGAGCACTTTTCAAATCCAACCCTTTCTTAGAGGACTCTTTTCAATTTATGGATGTCTGACCTGGCCCTTGGGACTACCTGTTATTATCTCTCCATTTGTATTATCTACAATGTGACAAAGTAGTAGAGAACCTTATATCCCCAACAGTTAATAGAAACTTATCACAACTCTTGTTTAATGAATGCATGAACGAATGTGTGAAGCCTGCAATTTAAAGTACTGTCGACTACTTACAAAACGACAGCCTTCAGTTTGCTAATGTGGAAGGATCACATTGTCAAAAAGCCACCAGTTTTTAGAGATTTAAGAACCTAAAAATCATAAGATGTTAAGTATGAGGGAGAAGAGACGACTGACATTAATACCAAAATGCCTTAATATCTTATTCATTTAAAAATTTACCCTTCTCTTTTTTGTGTGGAGCCAAGAAGTTGATGTAAAAGTTTATCATTGTAAAAAGTTTGAGGGTCATCGTTTATTTCCCAGATGGCCTCCATCTATACATGCTGAAGGGAAGAAAAGGGAGTTTTTCAATCAAATCCCCAAATCATGCAACCTTAGACTAAATGTTTATGTCAATGCTCAGGACCTACAACCACAGTATTACTCTGTATTTCCTGTATAATGGTTTCAGAGTCTCCCCGGAGACAGGTTGCAGGACTCATTTCTTTCATTCTTACATTGAATTGTGCAGGGATATCAGTAAATGGTGCTTGTAGAAGACTTTTTACCAGGCATCAGTATGCCAGGAGTTTTGGCAGAGCAGTATAAGCATTGGGGAGAAGTGAAAACTGCAAATCTGTGAGAAGACTCAGCTTTTCTATTTGGAGAATCCCCTAAAAAAGTTATTTACTAAAAGAACACTACCAAAGTCACACCTAATTTATGAGATCAAGGTAAAAGCAGCAAGTCCCAGGAATGCCTTTGCCCGCGGAGAAAACCTTCACAGGTAGTAGGTGAGTAACAACCAGATCAGAAGATTTAAGAGTTTACATCTAACATTGGTTGGGAAGGGTCAGCATAGACATTAGAAGCTTCCATTGGATAAGTACCTTTGTGTTGTCCAGCACAGCCAAATTAGTGGGGGAATTGATGACTGAAATCTCTTTGCATGTGCCCCCAAGCAACAACCTACAAGGAGGATGTAGAGACACAAATCTATGCATTTTGATTATATCATGAAAAGCATTGCTATTCCACATGTTTAGGGAGCCATGATCAGTGAAAGTATTTTTGGGTAAAAATCAATTAGGCAAATCTATCAGGAAAATAATAGCAGGCAAATTAATTATAGGCCTAAAAATGTGTGGAAATTCTTGCGTTTTCCACCTTTTTCCAATGTCATCTTCACTATATTTAAGGATCAATTGGAGTTAGTCTATTCAGAACATATCACTGTAAGACTTAACTGTACCTTGATTTGCCTTCTCTGTTCTGCCTTATCATTCAGGCCTCTGACATTTTCAAGAAAATGCTGAAAAGATACAACCTAGACTTTCTTTGTACAGGTAATTAAGCAAAGAGATTTAAACTCATTTTTAATGCCACAGGCAATCAACATTTCTTTCTGTGATCATTTCATCAGTCACCAATTGCAACTCAAACATAATATTCTAGAACAATTTTCTAAATGAGATTAATTGAAGTTTTCTGTTTAATGGCATTCATGCCATTCTATATACACATAAAACCCTTGCTTTTTCTAGTAGCTAGCTTTGTTAAAGATGTTTTTAATGATCTGGCATAGTTCAGACAATGGATTTTCTTAAAATTAAGGATATCTATGTATGTACATCTGTTAACTTTGCAACTGCAAAAAGAGTTAGGGATAACCATTAATATGATGAAAAAAAGTAATATGGACCAGCAATACATACACTTGAAAGACTTCCTGTAGAAAGTACTGTTCTCTTTAGTCCTTTGTAGGTTTTTGATATATAATAAACATGATAATAACTATGCAATAACATTGGTAACATTATTAAAACATGGGTATGTTTTTAAGGTCAATCAATTTGCTGACATCTTGTGAAAACAAAACATACTTTATTCCTCTTTATGTCATAATTAAATATATTCATTCAGTTACTTTTAGTCAAATATAGCAGTAAGAAGTCATGCAATTATTTTATTGAGAAGTTAGAATCATACTATGCTGCCACAAATGTACCCTTGCTATTTATTCTGCTTATTCATTTGTGCCTATCTATTATATCCTCACAATGATGTCTTAAGCCTTTTCTAAATCCCCTGAGGACCTAATCAATTCCATCATGTTTTAATAGACTCCTTTTTCAATGCCATGAGAAAAAATCAAAGTCAGTACACTGGATACTTTCACAATCCTCTTAGCCATCTCAGAAATATGTCTGTGTTTCTACTCAACTTTCCCTTCAGGGAACTATCCTCACTTCCAACACACTAACATGATGTTGATCCCATTCCTTCTTGCCTTCTCTCATCAATCCTCACCTCAGGAAATTTTTAATCTTTTTTTTCTACAAAGTTTTAGGCACTCCGGAAAGGATCGAGAGTCATAACAATAGACAAGATTATCTTTGCTTTGAAAGAGATCACTTTGTCTTTCACATCTCTTGCTTTTAAGCTTCAACCTTATGTTCTGAGTAAAGTGCTTTCCAAAGTTACCAAAAATCTTTCAATTGATCTTTTTTTTAGATTTATGTTTTCCTTGAGTCTTTTTGAAACATGCTTCTCCTTTGTTTCTGAAAATCTGTTTTCCAAATTTCTTCCTGCTTGTTCCTTTTACTTCCTTACTACACTCTCCACTCCTCCTTAAATCTCATTGTTTCTAGATAACATAATTGCATAGTAATAATGTCACTTTATTTGATGTCTCTTAAAACTAAATGTTTAGCTTTCATTTCTATTCTCAGCTTCAGTTTTATATCTCCAACTAACTTCAATAATTTGAAACTTTCAAAATTTCAGTGTGGCTAAAATTTAAGTTCTCAGTTTAATTCTCTGATTCTCCTGAGATCTCTAAATAGTCACAAAATAGTACTAGGTCAATCAGCCTCAAAACATTGTAGTCGTTCTTATATTCTATTTTAGAGACCAATTAGATTTAAAAAAAAATATTGTTTCATTTTCTGTTTTTTCTTATACCTTAGAATCTTATGATTTTATGCTTATATTAATGTAAAATCCTTTCAAACAGATATTGTTTTTATTCTTTAACATCTTCTCTTACGTTATGAATTCTACACCTACTGACAGATTAATCATTCTAAATCTTCTGATCAGGTGACTGAATTCAAACACCTTTTATATATCCATTCAGCAACAATCTCTGTGGAATATAATCCAAATTCTGTAGGCTGTTATTCTCAGATTTCCATAATTAACTTTAATTTAACTTTCCAAGTGTAAATTGAATACTGCCTCCCCCTAATTCTTCCTAAATTATAGGCACAATAGACAACTTCCCATATTCTAAGCTGTAAACACATCATGCCTCCTAGGGCATTGCAAGGCCTTTCCCCACTCACTGGTGTACTATTACAAACCCTAACCATCACTTAAACTCCCCCATCCTTTCCCATGGAGCATTATTTAATACATATAAGAACACTGTATTTTTTTAATTAGTGCTTACTATTTTCTAACTCTTAGGTATAAGTATAATGTTCTACTCTCTGGTGAAATTTTTGAACACAGAAAACACAGGATTTTTGTTTCTTCCTGAGAATCCATTATGGTACCTTGCATTAATAAGATTCCAGTGAGTTTTTATTGAATGCATTTTCTTAAGAATAGCAGGACACCAGAGTTCATATACTAATAAAATATTTATGTGTCTGTTACATTTTCTTTCCATTTACATAAATTATTTGCTTCTCTCTTTAATTGGTAATATTCAGTGAGTTAGATCATCAGTTGCCCAGCTACTAAATTACACACTTACTTTAAATAATCTTCAACATTTTTGCCAGTCATGAATTTCAATATTATACATAAGGTCTGACACTGTACCACTTCCTTTCTATATTCCTACCAGGTTTAATTAACATTAATAGAGTTTGCATTAACATTTCTAAGCATTAATAGATTCACTTTTTGTTTGTAAAAACTAACAAAATTGAAATAGGTTTTAATTTTCCCTGAGAAAATTTTGAAGAGTTGTAATCATGGATGGTAAGGCTAAGAGATTCTATATGAAGGACAAACCTAGGCCTTTTAAAAATTTTTTTAATTTTCTGTAATGCTGGAGATTGAACCCAGGCCCTTACAGGAGCTAGGTAAGTGTTCTTTCCCTGTGCTAAATCACCAGCCCAACCTAGATATTTTCAATTAACAACCTATATAAAAAATGTGTATAGGGCTAGGGATATAGCTCAGTTGGTAGAGTGCCTGTCTCACACGCACAAGGCCCTGGGTTCTAATCCCCAGCACCGCAAAAAAAAAAAAAAAAAAAAAAGAAAAAAGTATTTTTTTACATAGATCATCTACCTGTGAATCCATCTGTAAAAGGAGGACAATCATAACACAACACAAAAGTTTTGTGAAGATTAACAAAAATAATGCATCCAAAGTGATTTCTGTGATTTTCAGCATGTAGTTTAATAAGGATTTTTATTAATTGTTTCTTCCCATCTTCTAGGCAGTTTTAATGAAAAGAATTGCTTTATACATTGGTGTAACAAGTCAGTTTATAAGAATTCTATTTCAAAGAATACTCTGGAATTATTTCTTTGTGATTTCTCCTGGTTCTATGATTTAGGTAAAGCCCCATCTATATTTACTGTGTGATTACAAGATATAAAGAGTTAAATAAACTGGAGCCTCCAATAACTCCTGCAGTTCCCTGCAGGAGTGTGTGAGTTCTTGTGATTAGCAAAGGTTAGTGGTTAAAAGGAAGAGATCTCTGTGAAAATTCATGTGATTTTTGTGCTTGGATTTCACTCTTCCATTCATAATGTCACAACTTTAATACGGACTCCTATCTTCTGTAACCTGAACTACTGAAATCACTTTCTAAATATGTCAATTCTATCTCATCCATTATTGCTGCAGTTATTTTCTGAACACAAAATCCTGATCATGACTCTCCCCTGCTGAGACAGTTCACATGGCTTCCTACTACTCACAAAATAAATTCTAAAATTGTTGGACTACAATTCAATACATCCATAATAGAAGTCTATTTTACTATAACAGTCTTATAATGCTATTGTTTATCTCACATACAGTGCACAAAGGCAGAATAAAAGGTATATCCTGTACTTTTAAGCCTCATTTCTTCTTCTCTCTTCAGTGCCCTTCCTGACTCCACCCTAAGGTCTTCCTGACCTTAGGTATTTCTACTTATTTTCTGACCTTAGGAGATTTCTACTCATACCTTGGAGGGTTGCTTGAAAGTAGGTCATGTCCTCTACAACATTTTTGTTCACTGTTCTCTAACAGACTTGAATTTTCCCTCTGTGTGTGATATAAAATATATATACACATTCATTTATATAATCCCTTCATATATTTAGGTAGACATATAATACATATAATGACTGAGTATGTAGGTTTTTATTTATATACTGCATTATATATGAATATATGTACATAATATAGATATATAACATGAATATTACCATTTTATATATATGCTGACATACCTAGAATTATTGTAACTATACCTATGTATATTATACTATGTATGTAATACACACTTGCACTTGAGAATGCAAATTTAAGGTACCTGAATCTCTCCTACCAAGTTTTAACTCTGTGAATTGAGTATCTGACACATGTTAAATGATCAGTTCAGTCTTTTAAATGTGAGAATATGTGATTGAATGAATTAGATTCTATTCCACCATCTACCAAGTACACAGATGCCAGGTTTTCCTCCAGCTTTCAGTTTTTCCTTACTGAAAGATATCAATTTCTAAAATGTACTTTTTGAGTTACAATTATTTTGACATCACAAAATTGTAAGCTGAAAAGGAATACAAGAATGCCCACTCCAGACTTCAATGAGGCCATCATTACTTGGGAAAATTTCTTCTATTTTAAATGAATTCAACTTTGAATGTGATTTCATAACCTGCCCTATTCATTCTATCCTTTTATGTTTAATAATGTCCACTATTAGTTCCTGCAGACTGTCTTGAGATTATTTTTCAAGGAAATTGAACCATTACCTCTCCTCCCTCCACCATTTTCTTTTCCTGTCTAGGAAGATGACATAACACCAGAAATTTTAAGAAACTTGAATATGTAAGAATAAGCAAGAACTATGACAATTGGTCATATGTCCTCAGAATTGAAGGTGTTCATCTATTTTCGCTCAGGTTTGGTAATTTTGTCTTCTGACAATTTCAAAGATACATGTTCTCCATTCCCATGATGCTAGTGTATTTGAATCTGGATCAATGCATTTTTTCCCCTTCTGTTCTCTGGGCCTTGGCTTTTCACGACAGTTACTTTTTGTCACTAAAATTACATAACTTTCACTTTGTTTATAGACTATTAATGACTTCCTGAGTTTTTTAAGGCCTTGGCCTCAAATCCTAGACTTAGCTATGCACAGTACTTTGCTTACTTTGTCACTAAGTAATTTGATTTTGCTTTCCATTGTCCATCATGTTTGCCTCTTTTATTTGAAAAGCAGTATCCATAATTGAGTATCTACTTGCTGGTCACTGTATTGTGAATTAAATGTCCATGGTCTTGTATAGTTCTCATAATAAATAACACTATGTGCTTGATGTTAAAACCAAGGCTCAGGAGGGCTAAGCAGTAGAATCAAGGACCTAAATGTATACTAATACTAACTTGGAAGCCTACACTTTTAAATTTCCAGCTTATTCTGAAAACTTGAATACCATGATGACCACTATTCTAGAAGGGGCATGATGTATAGTTATTTACTTCGTAAGTTCCCTGAGTTTGAATTTAATTTTGAACTTTGGACAAAGGTAATAATTATGGGTACAATTGAAATGAATACCAATGATTTAGTACTTACCATACTATTGAGGCAGGCACAAAATGGCTATCGTTAGGCTCCCTCACTGAGGCTTCTGGTGAATTATGCTATGCTTTTAGTGGGCAACCAAGGCCATGAATCGGCTATGTTATGGTCAGTGTGTAGTCAAGGTAAGAAACACTGATTCAGCATATTTACTCAGGGTCATAAATATTTGCTTGTGTGCATGTGCTCACTTATGTAATCTGTTGGCAGTGTGCCTTCTTTATTTGGCCTGTTTATAAAAACATCTGTGGAAATGGTTCTAGGAGCCTGGCAAGGGGCTATTGCCGCCTGCAAATAAAGGATGACCAACATTCCCACCATGCCTTTCATCTTTTTTCACCTGTCGGGATCTCAAATCTATTTTCTGGGTCTGAGCCCTGCATGACACATGTGCTAAGTATATTATTCATACAATGATATTATGTGATCTGTAATACTCTTTTCATTTCCCAGACGAAGAGAAAGAGTTGAGAGGAAATGTGCAAAAACGTTTAGTGCACTTTGAGCTTTAGTAACTTTAAAAATATAAATTCTGTAAGGTTGTCAGAAATAAAATTTGAAAGTTTATTTCAATTTCTTTAAAACAGTTTTGGTTTTGTGTATATAAAATACTTTTTCTAGTTTAGTAACACTTACCATCTTATATCAGAGGAAAACAATTCCTGTATTTGCTCATTCAAATTTTTTTAAACTTATGTCACAAAATTCTTCTGTGTAAATAGTGGGTAATTATGAACCAATGAGCAGTTTATTAAACTATCCCAAGGTAAGGGTATTTTGTAACACCTGTCACTTGTATTACTATTTCATTTCTGCCATTTATTTTATTATCTTCGATTCCAGGCAATTCAAATATTTATCACCTGAGACTGGATTTGAAATGCAGAATCTCATTGGATTAGAATCAGCATTTAAATAAGCTCCCTGGTGATTTGTGTGCCCATTAATATTGAGAATCACTCTTCTAGGGATCAAATTTGAACCATAATCACAATATCATAGCATATGAATGTTCTGGAACTGCCACAAATAAAATATGTCAAATATTGAAATATAGGGATTAGCATCAGGCACTATCCAGGAAAACTATAAGTGATCAAGATGAATGATAGGTAACTAGTCATTCGTCAACTCCTTTGAAATTAAGAAAGGCATTATAAATATTGCATTCGATCTTATGGATAGTAGCTAGAACAAACTAGCCCAGTGGTAGATCAGAATTTCAAGGAGTGTGAAGGAAATAGAAAAGTGATTGCCAATAAACATATAAGACTTCATCTCCTTAAAGGTCACCTTAAATCTTGATGTACTTAAGAGCTCATTCCACAGAAATCATCCCCTGTACTACACAGACTACAGCCATGTTCTTTTCCCGAGTGTCTCTCTTTCAAAAACTCAATTTGATAATTCATTCTACAGATATTCCAGAGAATTAAATGAATTTGCCATTTTCTTGAATCAAATGTTTGTTTTAGAAATTTGGAGTATTAATAAACTTCCAGTTTCCTGGTGCTTTTATCCTGTCACAACATCTCAAAGTTTCATACATATACTTTTAAAATTATTATTATATGTGAAAACTCACAAGCGGCTTTGAAAGACAATTAATTTGAATCCGGACTTAAACTCATTTATTTCCTGCCTTTGTGTTGTCTTATGACCCAATAGGCACAGAAAATAATTTGGGAGTGGAGTAATGGAGTGACTTTATTGATTGCTAATATTATTTTAATGAAAATTTCACATAAAGGTGTGAGAAATGTATTACAAAGTCAGAAAAAAATACACAATACAAGACTTAAAGGATAGTAATATGATAACTATCATCCTTTTATGAATTATATGCATTCCTCAGTTCCCCCATTGAATTCCTGAGTGTGCTAGATGATAGCAAAGAAATCAAACACAATTCCGCAGTATTATCTGGGAAAGTAAAATGATGTCTCTAATATCAACTAATTAGCAGGAGCTGTTCAACACCTGGGCTGTGACTGCACTGTGATAGAAACCACAGCCTCAAGGAGCCCATGGTCCAGTGAAGTGATAGATGCAGTCATTAGGTAGCACTGAAACAAGCACATAATTGTTTGGCAGAATTTTACTACATATTCTATGGAAAAAAATGTTCAATAGGAGTTTAAAGAATTAGGTCTAGGAATGTTGGACTAGCAAAACCATATAGTATGAGGAAATGATATAAAAAATTTAGTATTCATATTATTAATCGATAATGTAATATTGATTGCCTACTCTTAAATGTAAATCAATACTAGCTCTCAAAAATGCAATTCAGCATTTCATTAATTATTCTTTACAAATTGCACCAAAGAGTTTACCACAGATCTCTCACGATTTCCTTGAATCAATGCAAAGGACACATCAAATGTAAAATGCTGCATATTTCTAAGCTTACCAAAAGTAATTGCTGCTAATGGGTTACAGTTTAAATAGCATATGAATAAAAATATCCTGAGAGGTTACACCTGTTATTAACCTGTACAGTGGCTAAAAAGTAGCACTTAAAACTAGGCAACAGTTAGATGGGCACCTTCAAGGTTGGCAAGTTACAATCCAAAAACAGAGATTTAAAGAAAAAATAGAAAGAAACTCAATTCTATGTTCAGATATTCATTTCCTTAGAAAATTTCTTTGATTCAGGAATAACCTAAAATACATATAAAAATGCTTGAGATTTTCTTTTAGCCTTGATTCCTTTAAGCCCTATGTGAGTATTGTTGGGCTGGCAGGTCAGTCTTGACAACCCAGCTGCTGTTCTGCTCTGCCTGGTACAATATTGACTTTCACAGGATGCTTTGTAAATATCAACATTGTCGTACGAGAAATCAAGCTGAAGCAGTGCAACAAAATGCAGCCTGCCAGAAGCATGCAATGTGACTCTAACGGGATCCTGGAAAGATTTAATTAGAAAGTTAAATAAGCAAGGAGGAAATATTGGTGGAAAAGGAAAACACAAGAAAATAGAGCAGTATGGTAAAGCAAATAAAATTAAAGGCATTTAAAAATCAAAAGCTAACATTTGGATACTTTTAAGTAGGTAGAAAATTAGGAACTTGGAAAAGAAAAAAGGCCTAAATGGAGGAAGCCATAAAATTGTTGGAAGACAGGATTCAATTTTGGTTTTAGACTATATTAACTGAAATGGTTGTATTTTGGGACTGTCCTCATGTTAGGCTTATGTAAATAAACAGTATAAAAATGGTACAAAATCATACTTAGAAAAAATCACTTTCAAAGAATATACATTGGAGTCTTTTCCAGAATTAATTCAATGTGGGGAAAACTTGAAATATTGGGATAAACAAAACTAAAATGTTTAATTACATAACAGAATCATTACAAAGCACACTGTTTATGTTTGTTATAGAACTGTGTTGTTAACCTGGTACTACAGATTTGAAGTTCATTTACATGAGCCATTGTTCATGAAGTAAGGGAAAGATTAATGGCAAGACAAATGAATGAGAAAATACTAAGCAGAAACTAAAGGTAAATTTTCTTCCCAATTATTTTGTGTGATCAGCATGCCTAATTAATATAAGAGGAAAGAAGTGTAGAGAAAATAGATAATCAAATTTCCCATAACCCACAATAGGTTCACATCACAATTTTTTTCTTCCTGTTTTGTTTCCATTTCCTAATCACATGCATTGTATTTATATGTATAGATTTTTACATATGAATATACATGCACATATATAGATAGAGAGTAAGATAGCATGTCCTTCTCTGGAAAACAATAAATGGATTTTTTTTTTTTTAGTAAAAATAAAGTCTAAGTCTACAGAGTACATTCTATATTATCTTCTTTTCAAATGATGATCACATACACATTTGTACCATAATCTCCCTGGTGTGGTAAAATAGAAAAATAAAACAAAATATTATGTAATTATTACTTTCCTTTTCTTTATTGTTGTGGTATTGGCTACTGCACATAGGGCCTTGCACATGCTGGCAAACTCTCTGTCACCAGGCTATATCTCTCCACCCCTTTTTATCTTGAGACAGGGTGAAACTAAGTTACCCAGGCCAACTTTGACTTTGGGATCCTCCTGGTTCAGCCTCCCAAGTAGCTGGGGCTACAGACTTGTACCACCATGCCATGATCAGTTCTTTATATATAAGAAAAATCACAAACAAATGCTGTGCCTTGAAACCTGATATTTAGGAAAACCATTGCTTAATTCATTTCAATATGCAAAGTATTTAGGATTCATTATTCTAAGAATACACATTTGGAAAATAAGAAGCAAAGCAAAGACAAAAGAATAAAAATCTTATAATTTTAACTAACAGTTATCTATTGTGCACTGCAGACTAGATTTTATGGTGGTCATAATGATATTGATACATTAATTTCCCTTTATTTCCTTGGAAGTTTTCCATTCCACCTGCCTAACCACTTGTTTTTTTCTTGAGAAAGCAAAAGCTAGCATTGTAAGTCAAGGGCATATCAATTTGGCACCCAAACTCTCTTTACTACGTTTATTTTGAGGTATGATATTTCTGTTACTATATGTTGAGAACTAAGGGGAGATAGAACAATAGAGGCAAGATAAGGGCATAGTGAATGTAAAATGCCCCAATGCCAACAAGACTGAGAAGAAAATCCCAGGAGTCCACCAGCAAAATCAAGATAAATAACCAAGATATATGTATGAATCTAAACCACATTTACAAACTAATTGATGAGAGTTTCAATATTAGAAGTGACTCTGTCAAGTATTCTTTCTCCTTATAAATTAAATTGTTAAAGGCTATGATAAAGTATAAAAACTGATAATGGGTTTTTAAAAATTAAGCATTCATGTTTTATAATTAAACAGATCTAGATTTGTCTTTATTTGAAATTTTTAGTAGATTATTTGAAAAACTCAGGTTGAGATTGCTTTTGATAACTTTAGTTGAGAGTTCTACAAACCTTGGACATCGTAATGCAGGTTTGTTTTATAATTCAAGTTTCCATATTTCTATTACTTGAAAAGTAAGTTGATCACCTGTAAACTGTTTTTAGTGACTTCAATATTTCCAAATATTTAGCAGAAAATAACCAAGCATGGATTCAGGAAAGAACATTTAGAGAAAAGGAAAATCAAGTAGATAAACCCCTATAATTTAATCCTATTTATCTTTTAATTTTCCTTATGTATAAGTAATACGTATAGTAAGTATCAAATATACCTTTCATCTGGTCAACCTTTTCCAATACAACTTCACTCATTTATACAGGAAAAACATATTTTTAACCAAAAAGTAAAAAATATTTAAATTCTATGGAAAGGAAAATTCATGGGTGGCTACCAGATTTGCCATTGTTACATCTGTCATTTAATCATGGCATTTACTTAATTTCAAACCTCTTTCAGTGTAACTCAAATATATTTGAAATAAAATATGCAAATAAATTCAGTCTCTAGAGAAGGGTAAATTCAACCATGAAGCAGAATAGATTTCCATTTTCCTAATGCACTTTGGCACTTCTGTGTGTCCACTTACATTAGTCTATGAGAGTATCTCCAGTCTGTCAGCCCCCAAGACTGTGTTAAAACGACACGGTAAATTTAGAGTTCTGAGAGTAAATAAGCCCTGTATAGAAAAGGTCTTCCAAACCACGTAGGTATAGCAGAAACATTCCATGCATTTTAAATGCCTATAATCATAATTCTCCACCGCAAAATGTAATATATGTTCTATCGGAATAATTATTTTCCTCTATAAGTATCCCTGCCACCAAATCAACTGTCTTGCTTGTATTCTCTCGTGGTCAGTACCCAATGCTGTTAGGGTATTGGGAAGGGAGGAAAGGGCTGCATATGCCAGATACATTATGCATTTTGACATTAAACACCCAATGATTAGCCATGTACTTAACTGCATAATGTGATGAGGAAGAACATGACAATTATATTAGAAGAAAGGCATTTCAGAAAACTTCCACTAAAAATAATAACATTAGCAACTCAAATAAATGTGGAGGTGAATCTCCATTTCTAAAATGTTATCTTGACTTAGTGCAGAGAAAAAATGAAAAAATAAGGTAGCTTGCAAGGACAAGGTTAGACTGCCTTTAACAAGTCCCTGTGACCCAGAGTTGAATAGTCTCTGCAGCAGCCTTACCTTTCCCACAGAGCACAGTGGGGATGAGTACATTGTTAACAGCTTTTTGATGAAAGTGTAAAGTGAGAGATCAAGGTCAAAGTTAATGGTGCAATTTTTTGTTTGTTTGTGTATGTTTTAATAAGCCTGCATTTCTCCATGTATCTCTTTACTGTTGTAAGTCTAATACTATTCCCTTCAAAGGTCAAAAATCCCCATTTAAAATAAACAATCACTTCCTTTCATAAAAAAGTAGAAAATATGAACAAGGGAAATTTTAAAAAGGAATAATTTAAATACTTGAGTTCACTCTAGAAGCAAACTTAAAAATTCATTTATACTTGTAAGTGTAGTTTGGCATACTTTTAAGATTGACCATTTCTCAAGTTTTTGTGTGTTTATTCCAGTTTGGAGTTCATTTTTGAAATGAGTATCCCAGAGTGAATACAGGCATTAAATCCTTTTAACACTTTTTTCTTCTTCTAAGTCCAAAGGATTAAAAAAAAAAATACACATAAAAGAAGAAAAAAGGAAGACATTTCCTCCCTTCCTATCTAACCTGACCAATTTTCTGGGTCAAGCGCAGTGTGAGCTCAGCTGATTGGCAGCAGGGGAAGCCGGGGTGATTCTGAAGAAGGTCACTTCTCTCCATAAGCTTTGGCTTTGCTCTGCCACTGCCAAGCTAAGTTACCAATTGTCCTAGGGCCATCAGCTGAAAAATGCACATAAAAATCAAGTGTTATAGCCAGTATGAAAAGAAGGAAAGAGAGCCAAAATTAAACAGATTCCTCAATAAAAGTGAACTTGTTAAAAATTCATGTGTTATTTTAACTTGTTCATGGGCTGTGTGTTTGAAGTTTTGAAGCTTAGAATAAACCTAAACTAATTCTCCAAAATGAACTCTGAAGAAAAAGGTATTTTCTATCATCTATGAATAATTGTGGCTCTTTCATGACATACATTAATACAATACTTTGCTCAAGGTCTGAATCCTGTGTTTTTTATGTTTTTCAATGAAAATATGTTGAGTGAACTTTGTATTTGTGTAATAATGAGCCATAAAAGGACAGAGGGACTACTTCCTTACAGTTCTGGACTGTAAAGAAGAAATAGAAGAGATATAATAGAATTCTAAAGTTTAAAAATGTATTTCAATACTCTATTATTTAGATTAATTGTCTGGGGATTGTTTTACAAACGCAAACATCACTTCGATAGATGAGGAAGTAATGATGGTGTAGATATACAAGTTCATTGGTGATTTTAGTGGGTGTCAACTCTTCTTATCCATATATTTTTTTTTTGTACAGGAATTGAACCTGGGGTGGTTAACCACTAAGTCATATTCTCAGTTCTTTTTATTTTTTATTTTGACACAGGGTCTCACTCAATTACTTAGGACCTCAGTAAGTTACTGAGGTTGGCCTTGAGCTTGTAATCCTCCTGCCTCAGCCTCCTAAATTGCTGGGATTACAGGAGAGCTCCACCATGCCTGGCCATTATTCACATTTTATACAAGAGGAAATTGAGTTTAGTATTCAAGTGTATCCAAGGTCACACAGTTACTAGATTAATCAAAGAGGGTATAGAAATTTCTTTCTAGCAGACCTGACAGACAATTTCTCTCTCATTTCCCCTTTTTTCTTTGTAACAAAGAAACATTGGTTTTTACTCAATAAATTGCACCTACTTTGGTTTTTGTGATCTGGTAATATGCATAAAGACATTTTCCAACTTTCATTTTGAAGTGTTCTATGCATAAGCAAGAAACAAATTGTTTAGACTAGGCTCTAATTTCTCATTCACAAGTGGGAAATAAAATGGTACCTATCATACTGGACTGTTGCAAGAATTAAATAAGATCATCTATATAATAAGTTTGAATGGGGCCTAACAAATGACAAATACTCATAAGCTTTAAATATTGTTATTCTGAATTTCCACAACCACTACTGTGTTAGTCAACTTTTCATCACTGTGACCAAAATACCAGACCAGAACAATATAAAGGAGGAGAAGTTTATTTTGGGCTCACGATTTCAGAGGTTTAATCTCTGGTCAGGTAACTCCATTGCTTTGGGCCCAAGTGAGGCAGAGCATGATGGCAGAAAGGTAGCAGAGGAAATATGCTCACCTTCTGACAGCCAGGAAGCAGAGAGAAGGGGGAGGGGGCCTGAGGGAAGGTGAACCCTTTCCGGGCACACCCCCCGGGGATATATCTCTTCTAGTCATGCCCCACCTTTGGTTAGTCCATTCAAACCACAATGAACTGATAAGGTTACAGTTCCCATAATCTAATAATTTTCCCTCCTGCATTAAAAGAACTTTTTCAAGACTGATATCCAAACCCTAATAATCAGTGAGTGCAAACTCACTAAAAGTTGATCCTTGGCCTACATAATTCTCTTTGTTCAATACTTTCCACAGTTTCATGATTAATGCAGTGCTTATTATATCTTGTCCTGAATAAGAGGTGATTGACTGGTGGTAATACAAAAAATAATTCAAGATGCAAGTGCACTATTTCACCTTTAGACCATTTTCATCAGAAGCACCTATAGTGCGTGCTAAGTGTATACTGCTGGGTTGATGGTTTGAAAAACCTCTTCAGAGACTACTTTAGTTGGAAAACTGAAATCAAACAAACCTGCATTAAAATATGGTCCAAGTATATAACAGTGTTAAGAATCATTAAACCTACTTGAATTTCTTGTCAAAATCCATTATGCAATATTATAGAGCAGATAATCAACAAGTTTTACATTTCTTTTCTGAGTTCTTTTATCTTCCATGACAGAAATAATCAGAACTAAAATACAAATTTCCTTTATTGTCAACTATAGAAAATGAGATGCACCAAGCCATTCCATTTCCCTCGACATGTCAGGGACAGTTCTTCTAAGTGTTCCATGCTTTTGTGAAGGTTAACATATGGATTCTTACATAATATTCTAATTTTGATTTCATTTAAATCCAAAATTAGAAGTTTCCCCAACTTGTGTTTTTCTTCCTTCTTTTTAAAAATCATTCCACTTTTAAGTGCAGTTTTGCTGTGTTTATAAAAAGCACAATCTTAGGATAAAAATACTCTTTGGACAAAGTAGTCCTCAAAGACTCTACCGGTTACCATCTTGAAATGGACAAGTAGCATCCTAACATGGGCAGGACAATTTCTGAAACAGTTTACATGTAACCCATGGTGTTATCCATGCACAACTTCCAGATTCTGTCTCTGCATCTCTACCTACTAAACTGTCACATCCAGCTAGCCACTACATGCTGAGTATCAGTAACAGGAATCATGTGCTATTATATCATTGGCCTCAACATCTGACAATATCTCCACATCAGAGACATTTGTGTTGTTAGAAAATGAATGAAACATAGTGAAGTCCTTTGAAAGTCTGGGGACTTGACTAATTATGAGGTCAGATGTAACAGATTCACAGTTAGTTAAATCTGGGAAGTGAAAAAATAAAATCCTAGCTATTAAAAGCCAAGACTTGAATGTATAATAAAAATAAGCTAAGCATTCAAAAACATACCTAGAAAAAATAACAGAAGGGAAACTATTAGCAAAAAAAAAAAAAAAAAAAATTATTTGACTGAAAACTAAGTCCTCTCTGCCACTGTCCAGCTAGATTGTCAGTTTAATTTGCCATGGGAGAAAAAGAAGGGACAAGAGTCAAAGCAGGTGTTTGTTGTTTTCTTCTTTTAATGGGGGGGAAATCAAGTGAGAGCACGGCTGTACCAGCTGTGAAGAGCTGCTGACACTTGTCATTGCCATGGCCCATGCTTGTGAGATAGGTCAGAAGCAGTTAAAGACAGCTGATAAAATGAGGTGAGGCTCCAGGAAGGGGAAGAACTCAGAAAAAAGTAGCTCTGGATAAAAACAGAAGGAAAAAAGAGAACAAATGGTGCCCATAAAATGTCCAATTTCAAGAAGCCTATTTTTATCTTTATTTTTCTAATTAGTACGAAGTCATACTCTTTCTTTTTCCTCCTTCTGTTCACTAAAGAAAATGTGATGAAAATGGATAAAAATGAAATTTCTGCCTTATGTGCAGTATACAACTCTATATACCTGCCAGGCTCAACTAAAGCATCGCAATATTCTCTTCTATTTATATTCTTTTTTTCTCGTCCTTATTTCTCTACTTTTCCATCCCCACTAGGACAGTGAAAAAAAAGAGGATTCATTCTCTAATAGCAGGATCGTGTGGAACTCTAATGAAACTTGACTTGACTGTAAGTCCCAGGGGAATGTCTAATAAGTATAGAAGGGTGTGAGCACTGGTTTGCTAGTAGATGTCTGGGAGAGGCCTGGGTGGATGGAAGTTATTTCTCTGAGTGCAGGATGCCATAGTGAGATTTTAAAAGATAATTTAAAATTGATACTCAGGACAAATCATGACTTCTGCCCTAGCTTTCATTATTGTCTTTATCCTGAGATCCCTTGTTATAAAGAGGACCTAGAAATGGCATCAGTGAAATTGACAATGGGAAAGGGACATCATGAGAATAACTGATTCTGGCTAAGGAATAAAGTAAGAGGAGAAAAATTAAGTACATATTTAAAATGAACTATTTCTTTCAAGTTCTTGCTTTTCTTAATTACCTAAAATAGTATCCTCTGCATGATTTTGTTCATGTCAATGAAGATCAATTTGGGCACCATGGGGGCTGATGAACATTCTGAGACTCTACCCTGAAAGAGGGCTGAGAGAGAATATAAGAATTCAAAGGATATTAGTGGACTCAGCATGAGAAGTTCATTACCAGCAAGTGCCTGCAAAAAGATGCAGTTGGTATTAGAATAATTCAGAAAATCAGTGGGTGAGCGGATATCTTTTGGAGAGGGAAGTTTAGGGTTTGAAAGGATGATCTCTCGGTGTTATATAATAGCATTCACATGGAAATATTGACTTAGCAAATCAAATACTCTCAGGATACTAGGTGGGTAACTTGGAAGGTTCATCTATTAATGGAAAAATTTCCTAACACTTAGTATAAGAACCATAGATCAAGCAAGATACCACAGAGATGTTAAGAATTAATGAGCCACAATATTTGTCCTCAAAAAGGTGACCTTTTAGAAATAAAAAGGCACTCGGATTGTTAGACTACAACATGTTCACTGCAAATAATAGAAGTAATAGTGTGAAATGGGAACAGAGTTGAATGGCACTATACGCAGTTGTGATTAAGGATTGAGAAGGTTTCTAGATCTGGTGATGTCCAAATGGAACAATGAAATTGGAGTTAGCAGTGAATAAAAATGATACACACAAAGGCAGAGAGATAAGCAAACAACCGAAAGTGTAGAAGAACCTACAAATCTCTAGGTGGAGAAAGCATAAGTGATGAAATGCATGGCATTCTGGGGATGGGGTACAACAGAGTGAGGTATGAGCAAGGTTGTGCAGAACGTTAGGATGTAAGAGCTCAGAGTTACACTGAAGACAAAGAGAAAGCAGCTCCTTGTGAATCTCTCCAGGACAATAAGCAAGGTGTTTTTTTAAAAACTATGCAAGGCCTACCAATTAGGATAAAAATTGTCCAAGTGAAGGTAGTATTTGAGATTTTAAGGCTTATATTTAAAGTTGACACACAATATCTAATGACTTTAACAATCTGATTTTATAATCAATAGATTAGGGATCTATGAACTTTTGTAGGAGGGCAAGGTAAGAATCATCTTGCCACTTCTTAGTTTACAATTTGACAAAATCATATATTATTGAACCCTAAAGAGAATTGTGACATAAACTGAAGGATTCCAGGGACCGGCATCTCCATCCATGGCACCCCATATGCTAACTGTTACCAATTAAAGGAACTTATCAGCACGTGCAGGAAGAAGCTGTACTCTGCCATCTCCTCTACTGAAAGGCTGGGCCCACAAGGAGGAAAACAATCACCTGTGGGCTCTTCCTGGTGTTTCTGTTAACTGAACTCACAGGAAGAGACTGAAGTCTGGCCATACACTTTGACAGACTTTTGTCCCACAGTATTGTCCTCTATTTTAGTCCCAAATAAAATCATTTACGAGATATTGTATGTTCCATGAAATTGTCCTAGACCATTGCATGTTCAGCAACCCCATTCAGTTACCTGAGAAACCGTTTCATGGTCCCGAAAGCTCTTATTCCACCCCCTCCTGTAGAAATGGAGCATACAAGTTTCTAAGTATTTTTGAATTACTGGGTAATCATACTCTTATGATTTTTCCCCTTGTTGTGATTTTTCCTGTTTGCACATTAATAAATTTGTGTACCTTTTCTCCTTTTTTAACCTTTACTAGTTTAATCAAGGAAACTTCAGAGGGTAGAAGGGAAATTTTCCTTTGCCCCTACAAACCCAAAGACTATAATGTAATATTTTGTTAACACAAAGTAACAGTAAATAGATATCTATAATTAACAAACAGCAATTACTAATACTGATATTAATTGAATATTGTGCTCTGGTCCTTGCAGGAGTATCTAGAACAGAGAGATTAATTTTTGTGCAGTTGAATTTTTTTTTCCTAAAATATTCTAGTTAGCTATCATGTTCTTGAACAGTTTTGTAAGTATTCACTACTCTGATATTTGACATTTAGTACTTAATTTTTTTTTATTCAAGCAGTTGAAAACCTAAGCAATATGAATTTTGCATGCATTATGATTAATAGGTAGGTGTTTACCTAAGAAATCATTTAAGAAAGTGTGTGGGAAGAACCCTAGTCCCAAGAGATGCTCTGTGGAAAAAAAGGAGGGTGCTTCATAGTTAATTAAGTTTGGGAATTGTAGAATTTCAAGAGATTCACAATGCACATTAGCATTTTAAAAACTCTAGGGATCACTGAAGAAAACGTAAAAACTGTTCACCTCTTTTTATGCAACGTTTCTAAAATGCTTTAACCATATAAATTCTCTTGTTTTAACATGGTACAGATTAGCATTATCATTGTGTTAGTATTATTTCTTGAGTGCTTGTTGTCTTCCTAACATTTTGCAATACAAACATTATCTTGGTTAATAATTCTGTTTGGAAGTTATTATACCTCTTCTCCTTTGAAGAGCCTGTGGCTAATATAAGAAACCACTGGAAGCCCCACAAGTGGTGAGGGGCAGTGCACAGTTTAAATTCAGGTCTGTTGAGTTCCATAGCTATGTTTCTAACCCATAAATAATACCATTATACTTCAGAATGAACTAACACTTGAAAAATTCTTTCTGAGATATTGATGCAACATTTCTCAGTTATATTATTATTTTTACTATGTTTTAGTCAGCTTTTTCTCTGCTGTGACTAAAATACCTAAAAAGAACAATTTTAGAGGAGGAAGTTAATTTGGGGGCTCATGGTTTCAGAGGTTTCAGTGCATTAGACAGCCAGTTCCATTCCTCAGGTGAAGCCAAACATCATGGTGGAAGAGTATGGCAGAGAGAAGGGGCTCACAGGATGATCAGGAAGCAGAGAGAGACTAAGCTCAGCTCACTCACTATATAACCCAAAGGCACATGCCCAGTGATCCACCTCTTCCAGCAGCATCCTATCCACCTTCAATTACCACTCAGTTAATCCCTGTCAGGGGATTTAATTCACTGATTGAGTTCAGGCTCTCATAACCCAATCATTTCACATCTGAATGTTCTTGCATTGTTTCAAAAATGAGCTTTTGGGGAAATACTGCACATCCAAACCATAACATACCACTGATCTCACTTTAAAATTTGTGTTGTTGAATTGTTTCTAAGTTATATTACTCACCATATATTAACAGCAATTAAGTTATTGAAAGATGTATGAAGAGTTTGAAAGAATTTCTGTAAGATATGTTAACAATACTGTGCTTATATATAATTAAGATATTAAAATAATAATTTCCAGTTTATAAAACCAATATTGGGATATTAAATTCTCATGAAACTAGTGTGGACATTAGATTTTTAAAGGAAGGTCTTCATTTACCTATGATATCCTCATTAAAGCAGAAATATCTACAATGCATTTCGTCCATTACAACAAAAATAGTCTTCTATATAACAATTGTTTCTAACCCTTAAAGCGAACATAAATGCAACAATTAAGAAGTCTTCCAAATATGCCACAAGAAGTTATTTCTTGATAAAGAAAAGCACCAAATTTAGGCATATAGTTGTCATTAAAACTGTATTACAGTGTTGCTTTCTAAGAATCTATTTTAAGAAATTCAAGTAAATACAGCTGTGTTCCATATAATGTCATGGCTAACACCTTATTTGTTCCAATTGTTGTTAACATTCAGAAAACATTCTTTACAGAATAGGACTAGTGTGAGTCGAACCAGAAAACAAAATTTAAAAAAATATATATGTGTATCTGAGTATGTGCATATTTCTTCCTCATCTGTGTGTGTGTATATGTATATGTATATGCACACGCACATATATGCACACATGCACACACACATACTACACACATAACTTAATAGTTGAGGACAGAGAATCTCCCTGAGTTTGTTATATGTGCATAGTTTTTAGAAGAAACATACCGAATGAAAAGACTTATTGCTGGAGTGATGTTTTATGAGCATAAGTGACATCGGTAACTCATTTCATCTTGTAAAAAAATGTTTACAGTATTTAATGTAGCATTTTATCTATCTTCTTCTAAAACAAACACATTGATTTATCAAAATTTTGTGGTCATAAAAATGTACATTTTATTGTCTTATGGTCCTGAGTATCCATATCTATACAGTACTAATACGGTTGTGGTGGGGACAGATGGTGGACCTCTGAGTCAGATATAACCCTCTCCTATAGGTTTTACCATGGAAAAGGTGACTATTTATTTTTCTCAGGTAATTTGGAGTTCATGACCAAAATAATCTCACTGAATATCAGAAAAAACAGGCCTCCAAAGTTAACTAATCAGTCATAATCGTTAATTCCAATCTAGGCTCACCTTTTATCTGGTTAAAACAGAAATGAGAACAAGAAGAATATACTAACTTTTATGAATGAATTGAATGAATTCATATTAAATGAATTTTCTCAAATTAAGAAATTGCCCTTCACTCTGAAGATAATTTCATCTTATAGTTTGCATTTAAAAGACTTTTAAAATAAATTCCTTGATGCATCATTGACAGATGTGAATCCCACCTTAGAGAAACAACAACTCAGAATGACCCAAATGGGAAGAAAAGGAAATTAAACTAAAAATAATTGATAAAATATTGTGGTTTGGATATAGGTTATCTCCTAAAAGTTTATTTATAAGACAACACAGGAATAATTAGAGACAAAACCATTAGACTATGATTGATATAAACTAATCATTGGATTAATCAATTTCCTGGGTTAATAATTAAAGTGGATTAATGGTGTAGCAACTGTAGGCAGGCAGGTTGTAGATGGAGGAGCAGGTCACTGGGGGCATAGCTTTGGGGTTTATATTTTGTCACAGGTATGTATCTCTCTCTCTCCTTGTTGTCATGAGCTATGCAGCTTTTCCCCTCCACACTCTTCCCTACTCTTCTGCCTCACTGGGGCCCACAGCAATGGAGTTAGCCAACAACGGACTGAATCTCTGAAACCATGAACCATAAACAAAGTTTCCTTCCTTAAGTTGTTCTTGTCAGGTATTTTAGTTATAGTGATGAAAAGCTGACTAATAAAAATGTGTAAGCAAGAGAGGTGCAGGAAAAATTAATGTTGGTTATTTGCCATCTTTTACAAACATTTTTTAAAGCAAACATAAAAAATTATCCAATGTTCTACAGTCTGATGAATGGATAAAGAAGCTGTGCTATATATACACAATGTAATACTATTCAGCCATAAAGAAGAATAATATTATGGCATTTGCAGATAAATGGATGGATTTGGAGATTATCGTGCTAAGTGAAATAAACCAATCCCAAAAAAATCAAAGGCCGAATGTTTTCCCTGATAAGTGGATGATGATATAGAATTGGGATCGGAGGTGGGGGGTGAGAAAGAATGGAAGAACTTTAGATTACATAGAGGGGGAGGGGGTGGGGGTATGAAAAACAGTGGAATGAGACAGACATCATTACCCTATGTACATGTATGATTACATGAATGGTATGAAAGTACATCATGCACAACCGTAGAAATGAAAATTTGTACCCCATTTATTTACAATGAATCAAAATGAAGTCTGTAAAAATTAAAAAAATTATCCAATGTATATATGATTCAAGACATCACATTGAGACCTGTAGCAATGTATGATTGTGTGCCAATAAACAAACAAAACCAAAAAGACCATGTAAGTCAGGTGCGGTGGTGCACACCTGTAATCCCAGCAGCTCAGGAAGCTGAGGCAAGAGGACTACAAGTTTAAGACCCGCCTAGCAACTTAGCAAGACCCTAAGGAACTTAGTGAGACCCTGCCTTTAAATAAAATATAAAAGGACTGGGGATGTGGCTCAGGGGTTAAGTAACCGTGGGTTCAATCCCTAGTACAAAAAAAAAAAAAAAAAAAAAAAAAAAGAAAAAAAAAAAAAGGAAAAAAAAAAAAAAAAAAAAAAAGACCATGTGAGATGTAGAATGTTTTTCCTATTTCACAAGTAGATAAACTAAGAATTAAATACATTAACTCTTCCAAGGTGGTACAGTAATGAGTGGTATAGCCAGATTTGAAATCAGGCCTAGATACCTGTGGAATCCACATTCTCCTACACTCATCTGCCTTCCAAAATAAAAAGGGCTAGATAATTATCCCAGAGTTGAAAGAAAGGCAATAGATTGGAAAATATTTCAAGCACATGAAATTTTCCCTTGCATTATGAAAGTAATAGGACTAAATGGAATTGAAGATGTTTTACTCATTTAAGAATAAGATATACTCCATTTTTGTATAAATATGTACACTACACTTTACTGCCATGAATGTCTAAAAAGAACAAATACTTTTTAAAATGATAAGATCTTGCTTTTATGTATGGGGAAAATAACCTGTAAGCTCGGAAGAAAACAGGCAATAACTTGTAAAACCCCCATTCCAAAAGCTAAGATGTTTGGGTTCACTTTAAAAACCACTACTGAGGCCCTGTCCCAGAAAAAAAGTACAGGTTTACCAAATTAATTTTTATGAGCAGTTACTATATGCTGTACAGTTGTTTCTGTAATATATATAAATTATAACCACAGTTATTCATCTAATTTTATTAGCTTCTTTGGTAACCTTTAAGCATGACATGAATTTGAATTTTGTAGTTGACTTTATGATGCTTATTATAACCTTATAGTCATTTGACATTTTTCTATAGAATTTGATAATATATCTATATTGCAGAAATATGGTATGCAATGCAATGTGAATACTTACAAGTGTAAGTGTAAAATGTATATGTGTGTGTGTGTGTGTGTGTGTGTGTTGTAGGCAAAGGGAATTTAATTGACTGGAAAACATGAATTAGTAAATGAGTAGAATAAAAGTAGACTATCTCTCTAACACAAAACAAGATGAATGCTACAGAATACAAAGGGGGAGAGGTTTTTTGAGTTAAGTGCATAGGCCAAGACCATCTTCATGTTCTTCCCTGCATTATGGAATCTATGGTTTATATTACCTCTAACATGATATTTGTTGACATTTCCTTAGAAAATTAGGCCTTTATGATAAAAGGGTCTTCCCAAGAGCAGGGGACATGTATTTTATCTTTAGGACTTAGCAAAATGCCTATAATGCCTCTGAAGAATGTTTGTTGAATGAGTGGGTGAAAAAATAAATGAATGATCAATGTGCATAAATCTCAAATGAACTTTTAAATGATCCAAGAATTTTTGCATCCAGGATATTCCAGAGTTATCACCCAAACTGGATTTATATTGCAGAATGTAAGTTTTTCTTAAGACAGATGTAGTGGGTCGTTTTTGTGAATCTATTACAATCCAATTATTTTCTTTTGCAGAAAATTGGCTTTCTTTTAATTAGTCATAGTTTAGAAAAGAAAAAAAATCTTCTAAAATTACTTTGGAAAGTTGCTTTAAACAGCATTGCAAAAAATAGCAGTTTCAATTACATTGAATTAAAGGAGAGGGATTCTTTAAAGTAATTTTACAACTGGTCCTAAAGAGACTTAGATATTCTTAATTCAAAAACTATAATCATCTACAGAACTTTACCACCAGGAGAAGAATGTAATCTCCATGGGGACAATGGAGATAATTATCTAGTCCTTTTTATTTACTTACCCAACTTAGAGTTTCTGTGAGTGCCCAGGATGATGAAAGAATAACAGCAATAGGGTTTAGTGAATTATGTACATCCAATGCCAATACTGCATATTTATTTATATATGCTAGATGGATAAGATTAAATCAAGCATCTAAAAATTATAAACATATATTTATCAGAAGCATACTATGAGCCAGGTATTATTCAAAGGGGTAGGAATAAAGCAGAGAACAAAATAGATAATGTCTTTGCATTTTTAAGTTTTAGTCAATTGAAGGAAGAAAAAATTAAAACAAAATAAATATATGCAAATTTGGACTCTGGTTGAAGAGCTTTTAAGAACTATAGAAATCTAGGATTCCACCCTTATTGTTCTACAGAAAGATTGCATATATGATTGTGAATATATATGTGTATATATATATATATATATATACACACGCATGTGTATATATATATATATATATATATATATATACACACGCACACATATGTTGGGACATATAACTTTTATATATTTAAAATTTGATAACATCAGGTAATTCTGATGTGCAGGCAAAGTGTGCAATGTCCAAAATAAATAAATAAGCACAAATCATAAAATGCAATATCAGGTGATGGTAACTGTTATGAAGCAACATAAAGCAGACTGAAAGGAAAAAAAATCAGCAAGGGCAGCTATAGAGCGACATGCACATCTCCTAGAGAGCATTCCAGAACAGCCAGAAGGCCAACTATAAAGACCAGAGGGGCAGGGTAGGAGATTTTGATTTTTTAGGTAGTGCATCGGGACCACTGCATGAATTTTGTGCCTGCACTTAAATGTGATAAGAGGACATAGGGGGTTATCATGTAGAGCAGCATGATCTAGCACAGGTTTCAGCACCCTCAACCTTTCTTCAGAGGACAGAACAAAACTGGAAGCAACAATAACTGTTGGAGAATCAAGAGATGATGGTGGCTTTGAGAGGATGGTAGCATTGGAAATCAGAAAGTAAGATTCAACATGTGTTTAGATATTAGAAAGGAGGACACACATTCCCAGGCTGGATATGATGTGAGGGTAAAGGAGAAAAGTTGAGGATGATTCCAGAGTTGTTACCTCAAGCAATAAAATGAATGACAGTTCTGTGCTCAGCATGCTTGGATTTATCTGCTTATGCATTTCCATCTAACTGAAGAGACAGAAGATGGGTCTTGGTGACTTAAAATACTATGGTAAAATAATCTATTTAGAGTTCTCTTTCTCTTTTGCATGTATATATAGTGTTAATCATATGGACACAGCATAAAAGCATATTTGCATAATCACATGCACAGTTACAAAATGCTCCTAAGTCTAGAGTCTTCTTGTTCCACATTAGAAAATAGTGAGGGGGAAAAAAAAAAAAAGAAAATAGAAGACAACCTTATATGAGAACTCATGTGTACCGTGTGCTGCCTCCATCACTGAAAATTCTTTAAGAGTAATTGAAACTAGGAAGAAGTTTTTAAAAAGAAAGAAACAAAGTAACATGAAGACAGAAATGAAATCTTGATGAGATCAATGAATAACTTTCAACCAAGTGGAAGCTTTGAGACAGCAAAGACATCTTTAAATTGGTTTTGTCTTAATTTTTAAGTTGCCACTTCTCCTTTGATAAAAGCTGAATAATGGTCAAGCTTCATTACTGTGCCTAATTTGCCATACAACATCACATTTCCTCATTTTGTTCCAAGCATCATTGTAAATTTGAAGCTATGCATTTTAACATAAAATCATTTATAGTTTTATTAACAGATTGCCTCATCTTCTTCACTTCTTTTTACAGGCATTGTTTATTAAAATATTCATTTTCAATAAAACCTTTATAAGTGTTAATCATATAAATGATCATTTGTTGAGTTCTTATGTGACTAAGTATGAGTCAAGGACTTCATCCATATTCTGATTTTAATAAAAGAACTAATATAGGATTTTAGCCTCTAGAATTCTTGGTTTTCAAATGAAGATCTTGAGGGATGAAACAAATCAAAACGTTGGGCAGGTTTCTTCTAAAATTTTTTTCAGTTTTTACACTAATTAAAAAAATACCTTTTTGTTTTTGGTAAAAAATCATCAAAGGATTTGAGAAAAATAATCCCGGTATAGATCATTTAGGATATTAAATGTATGGTTTAACTGTAGGAAATTAAGGAGAGAAATACTCAACTGACAAAATTTCCAGAATGCCTAAAGTAAGGAAGGTAAATAGTATGAGTACTAGTTTGGATATCTCAGGTCATTTCTGAAGGCCATGGACAAAACTTGGGATCCAGGAAAGTTGGGAGGTTGGAAGAGTATATCTGATAATATCAGAATTCTGAAAAGTAGCTTCCTTATTATGCCAGAAAAAGCTTCTCTTTCCAGATAACAGAATATCAGAGACATTTGCTATAGTAGGTACCATAAATGACCAAACAAAAACTGGGAGTAGCTGAAATAAAACACAGCCCAACCTTATACTGTTTCCAGAAAAAAAAAAAAAAAGCATAAACCTAAGTATTCTGACATCAAAAGTCAAAGGTCAGAAAAGATGTCAGGAAAATTCTGAACAAAATTAACCTGATATAATTATGGAAATATCAAAGGAAATTATGATGTAAAATAGTAAAACAAAGCACCAATACTGCTACCAACAAAAACAGTAGAGACAAGGTAGAGATGAGCTACTTATTCATATGAATGCCAATTCCACAGGAAAGGTATTAAAGGTTTGATTTTGGATATGCTTATAACCCAGCTTCAGAATAGTTGAAAAAAATTGACCTAACTAAGGAAATACAATAATTAATCTATCACTAGAGCAGAGGATGTTAACACAATTCCTCTGGTCATTGTATGATTAATCAGTTTTAAAGAAAAAAATCAGGATGCATAATGTGGGGGGG